>BQNB010060151.1:0-29950 GCA_026074375.1 Tanacetum coccineum
GCCTTTTTGCTAATCTTCATAAAATACTCCGTAATTACTGCAATTCTTAAATATAAATGATTAAGTATCAATTCTTGCAATAATCTATATAAAATGGGTTAGAAACATGGGATAAATGATGCTATAAAAGTGACGTTATTTTTGATGTTATCAAGTATCCCCCAACTTGAATCCTACTTGTCCTCAAGTAGCCTTTAGAAATTTATGAAAATGTATCCTTAAGGATTTTTCCGTTTCAACATTTATTTGATTAATTACTACTACACAACCAAACACCTCACAAAATAAGAAGATGAAAACACTCAAATCACTCAACTAATCTATGTGGTAACATGTAACTAATTTGCTCAATTGCTCAGTCGTGACGAGTATTCTATCATAGGCTTGGCAAGGATACACATCTCCACCACCAAAGCTAAGGAGTAACAAGTTTATAAAGGTAAATTGGGTTTTAAAAGGCTAAAGTGTTTTGATCACTTTTTTTAATCTCTATCGATACCAATATTCTAGAAAAAGTGACAAAGACCATACATACACACCCATAACGATGGGATAGACACATATGACTGCACTCAAACCTTAACTCGAATAAGCTAAAAAGTAGGACTAGTAGTGATATAGGGTATGGATCTTTTAATCTTACCCAAAAAGTAATAAACCAAAAAGGTGGACAAAACCACACATACATGGCCGTAACAATGGAATAGACACATGTGATTGCTCGCATCCTTATTCGAATAAAACCTAAGGGTTAGTGATTAGGAAAGAGAAATAATTATTGTTAAATAAAAATTTACGAAACAAATAGATTAAGTCCATAACAAATAAGGTACAAGTTCCTAAATACTTTCCAGACCGTTACCATGATAAAGACACAACTATATACACAAACATCTTGATCATAAATCAAAAACAACAACCTAAGTTGGCATTCCCATAACGGTCAACTCCCAATAATCCCATACTATACATACTTTTACAAAGACAAGTGGTGATATCTACCACTTTATACAAAACTTTACATCGTCGATTTATAACCATCTATCGACGAATAATCGATTCTTCAAATAATATCATCGGTTTAAGCTTTAACGAACCGACTATCTTCAGACTTTCCTCCTCTTTTTTACTGCAATTTTATAATTTTTTTGTTTTTTTAATACGATACTACGAATCTCGGTGTAATCTCACCATCTTCACGATCATAATAACTCCAGATAATTTCTTCCATAATTCCTCATTCTTCAAACGTACCAATAATTGTGATGGTAGTAAAATACATGAGTTTGACTACTTTTTACATTCTCATTTGTAATGTGAAAATTTCTTCCTAACCGTACCAAAGATAGAAAATGACACATGATACAGGAAATATATACTTTACACTTTAAGCAACTAGCAACTGATAAATGGACATAATCTAACAGGGTAGGCTAAGGTTTAAAGGTGTAACGAACAAATAATTGGTGTCCTAAACGATTGGCCCTACTGGTTTTTCTAGGGGTATCTTACTCTTAAAATAAGAGTAAATAAAAGGTTTATACGGGGGTTAACTAACCAGTGTAGGTAGTTAATAATATAACATATAAAGGCTTTTTTGGGTGTAATCTTAGAAATTTACCAATTTAAACAAGTTACTCAATCTAAATCCATAGTACTCGTTATTGTGGTCTCGAATAGATATACCAAGCTAAGTTCTAAAGTCTACAACATCACCGACACACTCATATTTTTGTGGGATTAGGGTAAACAATTGGAAACGGATAAGGCTGAATCCTCACAATATCTAATAAGGGTTATGTGTGTAGGTTATCTAACTAGTAATTTTACAAAAGTATGCTTGAAAAAAAAATTGAGCATAATTTAAGAATTTTAATGTGAAAAATAGGACAAGTAACGTTCTAATTCCCATCACCTACTTAAATTATACAACATCCTCGTTATGTAGATATAACAGTTAAAAACGGGAAATAAAAGAATTAGAACGAGAAACTCCCCTGATATTCACTCGGTAGATTCTTCATGTGAGTACATGAGCAAGAATGTGTTGAACAGCCGTCTTGAGATTTCAAGACTCCAACACTCTGAGATTTCCAGATTTATAAATACTCTACCAATGTTGTTGATTTATTTCCAACAAGGTCCTGTATAAATTCTCATAAAACAAATGCAATTCTATCTCCGTGTATTCGTTGGTTAGACTCAAAATAAAAACCTAAAAACTATACAGGAAGTCGATACGCCGTATCCATACCCCAGGATACGCCGTATTGGAACATGTATTGACTGGTCAGTCGTCTAATACGCTGTATTCATTTAATGAATACGCCGTATAGACTGAACTGATAATAAAGTTTAAAAAGTGCAGAAAATTAAAGACTGGATAACGTCCAAAAAGTCAATACGCCGTATCCATAGGGTTTGGATACACCGTATAGACTGTATGGAAAGTCAGACTCGATAAAAATTAAAAATACATTCCGGGTTGTCTCTCGGCAAACACTTTTGTTTATAGAAAAGTCTTTAAGTTAGACTTTCCCCAATTTAATCCCATCCTTATTAAACAACTTAGGGTCGAACGGGATGCCAAATAGCACATATAAATTCTTGATAAGATTTATTGGCGTCCCTTTGTTAAGAAAATTACAAGTCACGATATTAAAACCTAATTCCTTAAAAGTATTAGTTTTGAAAAATTTATTAGCTATATCATGACTTGTTTCCAAAAGTTTATTTGACCATTGAGTATCGATTTTTATTACATTAGGTAATAGTTCGATAGATAAATCCCCCGAAGAGTGTTCAATATCAATTTTATCATTATCCTTGTCCTTATCCGATAAATCATCGGGATAAATTACGTTAAAAGGAAATAGATCATTAAAGTATATAATGTTTTGTCCCTCATCATCACATTCGGACAATGATGTTTTATCAAATTCATCGATATGTTGAGGACTTATGGTAGGTTCAGAGAAATCTAACTTAGACATTAGAGCATCATTATAGGCAATGGCTGGGAACTCATTCTCAAAATCTTTGAAGTAGTTGAAATCATCAAAATAACTGACTGTAGGTTCGGATGACGAAAATGAAGGCATATTGACTTTATAATTATCATTTTTCAAATCCGTTTTCAAATTGTTGATAGAAATTAGTTTATAAGAAAATGAATTTTTGTCATAAATTACCGTGCAATCTTCATCGTCGGATTCGTCAAACGATATTCAAAAGTCAATTTGATTGTTGTTAAGAGGACTTACCGTGGGTTTATAGGAGAGTGCTACTTCAAATGTTAACGTGTCATTAAAGACTATACATGGGAATTCGGTTTCAACAGATCCGAGGTCGTGAACGTCTTCATCATACCAGATCTTACCATACGTAGCTGTTTCTCAGTTATCCACCTTACCAAGCCTGCGAGCTTTTTCTTCCTCAAGCTTGATATACTCTTCCATAGTAATGTTGGAGTCGTCAATTTTAACCTGTAATAAATTTGCTGGGAAAGAAAACGGTTAATGATGTGCTGTCGTGTAGGGTCAATTTATTGATTACCAAGTTTTAAATTTATATTTAGCTGACTTATCCTAAAACAACACTTTCATGGGCAGTGTACCCGATCAGGTAGAGTTTCATGGTAAGTAGGGTGTCGAACACTAAAAGCGAGGTTGTTAACCTTATATTCTATTAGTATTTTAATTACTCTAATTAAGTTATTTCTAATAACTTGTTAAACCTATGCAATATACGTTTCTAATGATAATGGGGGTTTTCATCCTGAGAGACTTGTACAAGTTTTATAGTGACAATAATCAATTCTAAACACAATAAACATGAAAGAAAACAATCAGAAGATGAAAGAGTGGTACAAGCCAAATGATAGAAAAATATATTGGCCATTTAAATCGGATTAAACGCTGGTTTATTAATTAGTGCACTGATTTCTTATCTCAAAGCGACATATCATTCTTAAGACTTAGGCGAGACATCATCCACAGACCTAGACATGTTGAATCCTGTCACAGTTAACGTATCCGCATAAAGCATCCTTTTAGTTTAATTATAATCTATATAGGGATTAAAGCAATGGTGATCTTGTTAAACCCTAGCCCATCGGGACTTTACCCACTTATTGTTTGACAGTATTTTATATACTCGTAGTTCACTGTTTAAATCTTTATCAATTAATTAAGAACATACTTGTTGAAACATTACGGGTCACCTGCTAGTCCAACTAAGCTCAAAATTTAAAGACAAAGACAGAACATTATTTGTGATCCTCTTGGTTCAGTGATACAAAACACGATATGGAGAGCTATCCCAGTATCCAGTTCACTTGTTTGGCGTAACTAGACCCAGTTGAATGATAGGTCGTATATTCAAACACGTAGACAAGTATCATGTGATAAACATAATTAAACTTTCAATGATAAATTAAGAAATCGATATAAAAAAAGCCAAACATTAAATCTTCATTAAGATGGCTAATACCTTAGGGTATTAGCCCATAACCATTGTAAGTATACAAGTTTGATCAAATAACCAAGGTAACTAAATGTTTTACCAAAGGATACCAAAAATTAAATGATTACAAGAGTATAGGAATTACATGGTGTCTTCTATGGAATCGTGATCGATGCTTAACCTTTGGTTCTTCTTTTTTTCTTTAGAAAATCATCTTTTATGTATGAGGTATGAAGAATATGATTTTGCACATTGAAAACTCATTTTTGAGTCTTCTATTTATAGTTTCTGAAAAAGTCTGGATACGTCGTATTGAGCTAGGTCAATACGGCGTACTAGGGTGTTTTCCTTGGAGTACGCGCAAAGTTTATAATCAATCTGA
Organism: Tanacetum coccineum; assembly: GCA_026074375.1. NCBI lineage: Eukaryota > Viridiplantae > Streptophyta > Magnoliopsida > Asterales > Asteraceae > Tanacetum > Tanacetum coccineum. The sequence continues at coordinate 4,847 of BQNB010060151.1, forward strand.
AATTCATTCCTAAATTATAATTATCTCTGTATCTTTGAATGTCTATCCAGCTAGATACGACATATGGTAGATGAGTGATATGCCGTATTAGGAATTGTTTGTAAGCGTTTCCTTGTGTAGAGTTTGCGCTGATACGTCGTATCTCTTTTTGTGGATATGGCTTATTGGTCAGAAATAAGAAATCTTTAAATATCATCATTTTGGCTCCAAAATATGCGTCTTTTAGCATGTCTTCACAAATCACTCCTTAATTAATTCAAATAACACTTTTAAGCAATTAAGTACAAATTCTTACAATAATTATATAAAAATAGGTAACTTATTCGGGATAAATGATGGTATAAATGTAACCTTATTTGATGTCATCAAATATCCCCCACTTGAATCCTACTTGTCCTCAAGTAGACTCTAGATTATATTGAAAATGTATCCCAACTGAAGTCAATGATTTTTCCGTTTAAGCACTTCTTTCATTTTAATCACCTGTACAAGACCAAGCACCTCACAAAATATGAAAATGAATACACTCATATCACTCAACTAATCTAGATGTAACATTTAATTGGTATGCTCATTTACTTGGTTGTGATTAACTTCATATGATATGCTTGGCAAGTATACACATCTCCACCACTAGAGCTAAAGAGAAATAAGTCAAAAGGCAAATTGGGTTTTTATTATAAGGCTAAAGGTGGATCATTCTAACAATCTTTCATCGATAGTACCACACCAACATGGCAGCTGAATCATACATACACGACCGTAACGATGGAATAAACATGTATAATTCGATCACATCTTCATTCGAGTTTAACCAAGGGTTAGGATGAAGAATGATATAGGGTAGCGATCTTCTAACTTTTTTCCAAAATTAATTTTAACACCCCCAAATTTACTCACAGTGGAACCCACTATTTAGGTGTTAAGTAAAAGTACAATAGTCACAAGATATAAAGAACGACTCGAAGAGACGTTTTAAAAACAAGCAAACATTTCCATTCCTTGATTTTAGAGTTCAAAAGCGTAGTCCCAAAGCATCGTTACCATAATATTATACTAGTTTGACATAAACAAACTAAAACAAGTTTTCATTTCTAGAATGGATTTTCAAATGATGAACAAAAGTTTAGCGCAAATCCTTCTTTTTAATTCCTCCAAGCCTTCGGACTTCAATTACCTGAGATAGACATGCTAAAAAGTCAACACAAAGTTGAGTGAATTCATAGGTTTTATAAGTGATAAAGAGTTGAACACAAGCATTATAATATTCATAAGCATCATATAGACTTGTGGGTCAGACAAGCTATTAACCAACAGTTGCATTGAGCTCGTGCCACCGATCCCATCGACGAAATTTCATATACAAATAATAATAATGATAATTCAATGAATGCCTCCAGGTTAGGTATTTCGTCATATACCTACTATAAATCTCCATACAATATGTCGTTACATTGGGAGTGCTCACTAATCGGATCCAAACCCCAAAAACCAGACCGGGTTGTCAAGCCCATAGCGCTGTTAATTGTATGAGCGGCTACCCATCACATGTAGTTAACGGCTCACGATTGGGGTCTTATGACAAAAGCTACTCAAGCAACAAGATCCTCACATACGGGTCCAAGCATACAAGAAAAACCTACTTGTGTTCGTTTTATAAAACTAACACGCATCTCCCTCGCGGGGTTTAAGAAAAATATTTGAAAAGCGAGGCTATGAACTCACTGTGATAAGACGTGATGATCAAGAAATCACAAAAGCAAGGAACGTCAAAAAATAATCAACCGCGACCTTAAATAACGGCGCGCATTAAATTCAAGTCGATAAATATTTATCGATATCATTACATATGTAATAGTAATATATTGATCAATTAGTTTAGACATTGCATACATTTCAAAATTTCAAAATATTTGTAGTTTATTTAGCCTTCTTTTAAAATCCAATAAAAATGTGAAGTCCACATGAGCCCAACCAGCCCATTATGATTATTTGGGTTGGAAACCTTAAAGTATAGATTTTAAGGTATAATTTATAATCCAATAGGTTGGCCTAATAAGACCCAAATGGTTTAAACTTACATACTTAGGCTTATAGTGGTTAAGTTAGGTATATTGGGCTTCGGGTTAGTCTTATGATCAGTAGGCTACCCATTTTTATAAGTCCCTATAAGTGGGTCCTACCACCTCGGGTTTTTACCTAAAAGTTATTCATAAGTTTTCCCGCTTTTAGTAATAAGTTTATAGTTTTCATCTACGAAAGTTGCCGTAATTTCTAAACCGTAAAGGGTGTCGACTTCATATTTACCTTCTCGGATTCACTTATGAGTCTATTTTACTGATTTAAGGGTTAACTTATGCCAAAACATGATCTAAAGGCCCAAGTTCTACACTAGTGTCAAGTCTAATTTTGGCTGCTAGTTTCGGGTTCACCGTTTCGGCCGCCATTTACAAACCGTAAGGAACTGGAAAACCGTCCAGTTATATTAGGTTTCACATAAGTTTAGCTACAACTCTTAGTTTTACCTTTTTAGGGGTCAGTATACAAATTTTATGAGTTTTGGGTCGTGTAAAACAGTATGTCTCTTTTTGACCTAATCTACCATTTTGGCCATAACTTTCTCATCGGGTATCGTCACGAAATGGTCCACCCGGAAAATCATCACAAGACATTTGTCTACAACCATATGAGTCCAATACAAATCCATAACCTACTGATCTATTTCAAATCCCACGTTCTTCTAGTGATCAAAATTTCCTAATGTCTAAATCCATTCTAGGGCTCATGTAGCTTCATTTTAAGAGGTCAAATCATGCATGCAATGTCCCAACTCAATCAATACTAATATATACTTTTATTTACTGTAGCTAAATGTACAAAATACATATGATAAAATAAAATTTTAAAAGAAATTATCAAGAGGAAAAACCTTACAATTGATTAAAGTGTAAATTTTCCAAACAAGCAATTCCAAAACCAAGCTTAACTATTCACAAATCTTTACTAGAACACCATATCTATGATGTAACATCCGAGAATTTTCGAATTTTTAAATGACGATTTCAATCGTTGACTTTTAGGATCTGGCTTGACTTATAAGAACGACCATCTAAAGCACGTTTTCATTATTCGGACTCTAAAGCAATTTGATGTAAAACGACATTCCTGACAACTTTTTAGTTTTGACCGAGACCCGAAAACAGTCAGAAGGTGACTGAAATGCCCTCGCAAGATTTTAGGATCAAGAACGAGTACCGGCACAAAAATAATTAAATTACATTTAATTATCACGTTTTATTAAATAAGAATATTTAATAAATTATTTAACATTTTATTCAATAACGTTTGTTGAAGACACAAATATTTGAGTAAATGATCATTTTACGGACAAGTTTATCGGAAATATACAAAATAAATAATAAACGTTTTAAATAAATTTTATAAAACGTTTACGAAAATTAGTCGAGTGAATACTCATTTTTATCAGAAAAATGATTTAGAAAACAATGGCGCAAGTTTCGTATTTTGAAACATCCGTTAAGTCACTCAAACGAGTCCCGAACTAATATTTTATAAAAGTTTCTCCACAAGTTACACCTTTAGTCCCTCAAGTAATATACCCTTGTCACTTCAAATTATAACTTTTATTATATATATTAATTTTTATAAATTTTTTTCATTTGAAAACAAATTCACACACACACTCTTTTATAATTCTCTCTCCCTCTCCACATTATCCGGCCACCCTCAGCCACCGCCGGCCGCCGTCGCCGCCGCCGGAAAACTTTTCCGGCGGAATTTTTCCGGCGAACCCAAAACCGTTCCTCATCAAACGATCTATCCAACCCACTATCTCACTCGCCCTCACTCGCGGTCTCCTCTCCCCCCTCCGGCTGTCTCAGCCCGCGCCCACCACCACCACGGTATCATCATCATCATCTTCGCGATATCACTGTCACCACCATCCCACCACCCCCGCCACAACCACAGCCACCATGAGGGTGTGTGTGGTTTCTTATAAGCACAAGGGTGCGTGTGGTTTTAATACCACCACCACGAGGGTGTGTTGGGTTCGGGTCAGCCACCACCCTAAGGTGGGTTTGGGTGGCAGCCACCCAACAAGGGTGCGCTCGGGTTTAGGTTATAACAGCAAGGGGTGTTCGTTTCTGTGGCAGCCGGCACCGAAGGTGCGTTTGGTCCGGGTTGAAGCCACCACGACCCACAAGGGTGCGTGGGGTGTCGGGTCCAACCACCAGCGGGTGTGTTTGTTCGGTATGGTTTGTTTATAAAACAAATAGGGTGCGTTTGATTCTGGTTATAAAGGGGTGCGTGTGGTGGTTATAGTTAGCACCACAGCGGGGTGCGTTGGTTTGTAGTTTGCACCAACGAAGGGTGTTCGTTTGGTTTGTGGGTTCACAACACCTCGAGGGTGCGTTAGTTTTGTATAGAAACAAGAAAAGGGTGCGCGTGGTTTGTTAAGATCAAAAGGGTGCGTTTGTTTTGTTGTAAATAGTCAAATAGGGTGGGTTCGTTTCGGTGACAGCCACCGCACCACAAGGGTGCGGCTGGTCTGTTGTGGCCGGCTGAAAAGGGCGGCAGCCGCCACCACGGGGTAAGTATGGTGGGCTGCCGCCGCTATAGGGTGCGTTCGTTGGGGTTATAGCAGTTAGGGGTGTTTGTTTTTGGGGTTGGCAGCCAAACGGGGGTGTTTGGTTCGGATTAAGAACAACTAGGGTGCGTTTGGTTATTAGTGTCAAATTAGGGTGTGTTTGGTTGTGGGTTTAACAGGCCGAATGGGCTGTTTGGGACAGCGGACACAAAATAGGTTGCGTTTGGTATAGTGGCAGCAATAGGGGTGTTTGGTTTTGGCAGAAAACGCCATACAGGACGCGTTTGGGTGAGCAGTTTCTATAAGGGTTCGTTTGGTTAATGAAATTGATTAATAAAAATTATTACAAGGTTTTATAAATAATTAAAAACCGGATATATAAATTGGTGGTTTATAATGGTTAAATAAATGTAAATTATATTATTTTGTTTAGATTAGATATAATAACATATATATATTATATCTGGAACACGCAGACATTTGAAATATTGAAAAACGAATGATTTCAATATATATTGATTAAAGGAAAACGTCGAGTTTTGCGAATAAGGGAAAACATTATATAACCGAAAATGTCATAACGAAATATATATATATATATATTTCAATATTTAGTAACGTTTTACTAAAACTCATATTGTTTTATAAACGGATAAAAAGGTACCAAGATTATATTTTAAAGACCAATATTATATTTTAAAGATACATTAATTTGTATTATACGATAATCCGACCATCGAACAAAAACTATACTTCTACAATGAGATTATTTTAGGCGCGATTCGTCGAGGAAACGAAATATAAATTTAAATTTTATGTTAGATTTTATAATTATCAGCTAGAAGGTAACCTAATAATTGTCGTAAAAGGCTTTACAAACATCGGTTAACTTAATTGAAAATCTTAAAACGTACGATTACGTTTACATAAGAACTTTTTGTTTAATTAAGTGGTGATTTCAGAAAATGAGTCAAACTAATTGGTTTAATTATTTTATTCACATTTATTATATAATACCTGCAAGGTATATTATACCTTTCAATAATCTATTTTCATGTATTTATTTAACCAACCACCAAACCATTTACAACATTTAAATAAGTAATTCTTTTATCAACGTGTCGCGTTGTTGTGGAATATTCATCAGGAAACCCAAAAATATATTATCCTTGGTAGTGGTCTTTCGTCTTTAAGAATAGTTGCAACTTCTCGATCTGGACCGCTTAGGTCTTCGTTCGTATTGTGAATATTAGCTGCTATCTGCCAATCAGTTCTCATCTCAATGTGAGTCATAGCTCGCCTTCATCTTTTGAATGTTTTATAAACCCGCGAGGCGATACGCTGCTTGTCTACAAATTCTTATACTTACTCGGTTATCTTATAACAATGTGATTGTTTTAAGGGATTTTGTGAGTTCATAGCCCCACATTTTTATGATTTTAATGATTTATAATTATGGGGTGGAAACATGCTTTGTTTTATAAATTGGACGCAAGTATTGATTACATGTTTGCCTAAGTAGCGATAACCCAAATTAAGCCCATTATCATGAACTGTCAATTGCATAGATGTAGTTGGGAATTACATTATGTGAGCGCGTATGTTATAAATAGATCTATTTGGGAACGTCACTCCCCGTTGGGTGATAGCTATATCCGGGAACGAACGTTATGCATGGCGAATAAGGGATGTTTCGGTTAAAAACATATTGCGGGCTGAGTAGCTTTATTTTGCGAACAAGGACTGTCGAGCTTTCAGTGTCATGAGTTAGTGTAACAGTAATCTGGTTTTGTGATGTCTGCATGTGTTGTGACTAGCTATCACTGGGAACGAACGTTATAACATGTCGGATTACGTTGGGACTATAGGGCCCCCCGACAAATACATAATTGGTACTTTTGGTGACATTAAATTTGTCATGCATTATTTATAAAATCTTTGGGATAGGATTGGTACTTTTGGTGACATTAAATTTGTCATGCATTCTTTATAAAATCTTTGGGATAATATTGGTATTTTTGGTGACATAAAATGTGTCGTGCATATTTTCTAAACGTTTTACAGGGTGCTGTGATGACACAGTGCGTAAATATATTTGTTTGAAACTTACATTCATATTTAAACTAACCTATGAATTCACCAACTTTATGTTAACCGTTTTAAGCATGTTTTTCTCAGGTAAATTAGATGCTCGGATTTCTTGAAGTGCATTGGAGTCTTTACATTCAAGCTTTTCATTGTGATGCAATTATGGGACAACTATTATTTTGATTTTTGAAAATCAACGAGAATGTTTTACAAACGACACATTTAGAGGTCGTTCTCTTGTATCTAGCGCTGTGTATTATGAAGTAGCACCCCATGTGGTATTCCGCTGCGTTGTCAAAATTTTGGGGGTGTTACATAGATGAATTAGGGTTTTAGGATTAGGGTTTAGAATGATTTAGGGATTATGTTTAGGGTTTAGGAGTTGTGCATTGGGTGTTTGTACCTTGTGTTAAAGTTGTGGTAAGATATAAACATGATTTAGGAGGTAAAATTACCTAGTTTGTATGTCATGCACAATTGACTTGTACATTGAGATTTAGAAGATTGTACTAGGGTTTAGGAGGGAAAAGATATTCAAAAGTTTGGCATTGTAACTTGTACACATGCTTTGAACATTTGTACATTTGTTTTGACATGTAATTAGGGTTTTTGGAATAAACATTAACGTATAATGCTTGTTTTGGAATAACGTTGTAAATGGTACGTTAAATGGATAACGTACATGGTAAAAATGATATTTAAATATAGACTTGACATATTAGGATGTTTACATGATATAAACATAGATATAGATGGCATTGGTAGGTTGTGTTAGCTCGTTTACTTTAGTTATGTAAACTATGTTACATAATGGAATAAAGTGAAAAATTTACCTGTAAAAAGGTAGTATATACTTTAATAGATGGATAGTACATTGCATTTAATTTAATAGATGTATATTTACATTAATGAAAATTGCGGGTTGTTATAGTCTCCCATCCTTACAGAAATCTCATCCTGAGATTTAGTTGAATGATGAAGTGATGTTTGTAAATAATCGAGTGAACAATTTACAAATCGAAAGAAGTCTAGAGACTTATTTGTATGATGGTAATAATGATAATGATTAAATGATCGAAAAAGAATGATACCAATCTATAACCCCCCCTATTTTTGACATATAGCAGCAGAAGTTAATCTGGGATATTATTTTATAGTACAACAGTCATAATCATAAAAAATGACTCAAAAGATACGTTTTTGGAAAATTTAGTTATTATTAATTATTTCATCAGAGTTTTTACAAACAGGGGTCCCAAAATCTACATGAAAACATAAAGTTTGAATGATAACAAGTTTAGCCATCTTTAAATTCGTGCCACTCCATGCCATAAGATGCTCAGTTACCTAAGATAAACATGCTAAAAAGGTCAACATAATGGTTGAGTAAAATTCATAGGTTTATGTTAAACAGTTTGATTACAAGTCATCAAAACAGTGCGTTACAGCCACGCACCACCAAAAGGGTGCGGCTGTTGGTGGTAAACACCCATGAGGGTGCGTTTGTTCCGGGTTTACAGTCACAACAAGGGTCCGTTTGGGGTGTTCGTTTGGCTGTGGTGTTTCACCAACGCGGGGTGCGTTTGGTTTGGCGTAGATTAGGGTACGTTTGGTGTTTATAACACCGTGTAGGGTGCGTTTGGTTGGGGCAGCCACCGCACGGGGTGTGTTTGGTTTTGTTAAAACGCAACAAGGGTGCGTTGGGTTTCTTGTTGGCACCTCAAGGGCGTGTTTGGTTTTAGGATTGGCACCAAAAGGTGCGTTTGGATTGGGGTTTAGCACCACCTGGGTGCGTTTGGCTAGTTTTCGAACCACGAGGGTCGTGGGTGAATTTTAGACCCACTCATATGTTGCGGTGGTTAGTATTACAATCATAGGCTGCGTTCGGTGGGTTCACCAACCAGGGTGTGCGTGAGCTTTCGGAGTCACCTAGGGGGCGTTTAGTTTCATGGGTTCAACAACTAGGGTGCGTTTGGTTTAGCAGCGAAGGCTGCGTTTGATTTGTCTCGGCACCCGAGGGGTGCGTTTGGTAATTTAACGACACGAAAGGGTGCGTTTGTGGTTCGGTTTAACCGGTTAATAAACATATTAACTTTTTATAAATTAATAACGGGATTTAAATGGTTGTTAAATTGGTTAAACAAATATGTCGTTTTCATAAACCAATAAGGGTGTGTTTGATTTACTTATATTAATAACAAATTAGGCCCCGTTTAGATGTGAAGATTGAAACGCGGAAAATTGCAACAATTATTGAATAAGGGAAAACGTTTCGTAAAAATGGAAACGTTAAATAAACAAAAATTATACTTTTACACGAGACAACTAATTTAGTTAAAAGTCGTAACAAAATACTAAATTATAAAATATGATTTATAATTCCCGACTAGAAGATAAAGTCATAACTTTTGTAAAATATTACAAACATCGTTATATAATTCGTGACTTTAGCAACGTAGTTTTTATCTTTATCCAAAACGTTTATATTAAACTAAATTGGTGATTTCCGAGAAGCGTGTCAAATATTTTAAGTTCAATTATTTACTCAGCATTTCTTATATAATACTTGAGAGTAGTTATATACCTTCGCTTATTCTTTTAGGTTTTGTTCTTTGTCTAATAATTCACGATTTGAATTATATCACTTTGTTCGTTTTTATTATAATAATAGGGAATATATTACATATTTTGCGTTCATCTTCGACTTCTTCTATTTGACCAACCACCAGACCGTTACACTTTAAAATCTAAATCTTTTATCAACGTGTCGCGTTGACGTAACCATTCATCGGTAAACCCAAATTCATTATCCTAGGCGAGTGGGACTTAGCAGTTAAGTTAAGTTGCAACTTCTTGATCGAGCCGCTTCGTCTTTCGTTGTGTCAGCATATCAGATGCCTTCTTCAATCGTTCACCACACAATGTGAGTTTCATAACCTCGCTTTCAATCTTTTTGAATGTTTAAAAACACGAGGGGGATACATGCATTTTACAAAATGCCATTTATAAGTTTAATTACAAATTGATTACATACTCTATTACATAGCTCGCTAAGGGATATATTCATTGACATTCATTGTTGGTCACAAATATATGGTACGTTACTTTTGAAAGGATACTGATTCGCTTAAGCGGATTGAACTAATGACAAAACGGTACTTCAAGCCCGGGTGTTCCGGTAGGGGACACCGTAACTGGGAGTAAACAATATATTTACTATTACTGCCCGGTTGTTTCTTGAGGGGACATGCGTACCAGGGAGGTATATAATTCTTAAATCACTAACTTGCCCGGAGTGTTTCGTGAGGGGACACCCTATGATGGTATATATAAGTCTACATCACAGCGTCATGAACTGTAAATCCTTGGAGGGTATGCCGAATGGTTATGAAACAGATCTATTCCCGGGTGTGATCCCATGTTCCGGAGTGAATTAAGCTATTGCCGGTAACTGAAACGTTATAGCGTGACCACCGAATGATATAAAATTAGATCTATTCGGGATGACTATCCCACTTTCCGGGTAATTTTGCTACACTAGTAACCGAACGTTAAACAATGTCGGATTACGATGTTGGGACTACAGGTCCCCCACCAAATACCATATGAAACCCTTACTGTTATATTGGTGCATCAGTTTCATGAACTTAGAGTAATTGTAATCATTGTTTTATACTCACATGGATATTTACTTTCCTCTTGCGTTCAAAAAATGGCAACACATACTTGAAACATTTTGGTGACATTAAATTGGCCATGCATTCTTTATAAATTTTTGGGATAAAATGGTACTTTTGGTGACAATTAAATTGGTCATTGCATTCCTTTAAAAATCTTGTAAATAAGATTGTACTTTGGTGACAATTAAATTGATCAAAGCATTCTTTATAAATCTTTTGGGATAAGATTGGTACTTTTGGTGACATAAAATGTGTCGTGCATTCTTTATAAATCTTTGTGATTTTTTACATGGTAATGTGATGACACAGTGGACAAATACATTCATTTGAAACTTACATTCATATTTAAACTAACCTATGAAACCACACCAATTTAATGTTATGACCGTTTTAAAAGCATGTTTTTCCAGGTGATATAGATACTTGGCTAACTTGAAAGCATTGGAGTTTAAACATTCCAGTTTTCATGGTGAATGCAATTATGGGACGAAAGTTTATTCATTTTCAAGAAAATCAACGAGATTATTTTTCAAACGCACATTAAGAGTCGTTCTCTATATCTACGTTGTGTATATGAAGTAAACTCCCACCAAGAGCATACTTCGCAGCGACAACACGCATTTTTGGGTGTTACAGATTGGTATCAGAGCACTGGTTATAGAGAACTAGGTTGCATATTTTACCTAGACTATAACCGTTTTCAAAAATAATTTCACCACATCAACATTTTCCAAAAGTGCAATACACGCTACTTGCTTATGTGCTTACATTACGTGCTGCATTAAGTGCTTACGTGACATACATATATATAATATATATATGCTTGCATTCCCTTCGCGTATATCGTACGCTTATTTATATAAGAGTTATTATATAAATACCAAAATATTTTTAAGACATTGTGGGTTGTGCACATTGGTCTCATTCTACTCGTCATACATTGTGAGTTGCGAGGCAATGTCTCACTTCATTCTTAGACATTGTAAGTTTTAAACAATGGTCTCAAGAATAATATTTTTCTTCACCTTCTTTATACAATACTATTACGTGACACCGTCATAAATTTTTGTTTACATGAAATTATATATGAAATCTAATGTATTACAAGTCTATATGGGCGGACTTGTAATATGAGGATGAAATGATAATAGCTATTTAACAAAGCCCGTCACCAGGTCTGTTTACATGGGATTATGTATTAATCAAAGTATTACAGTCTTTATGGGCGGAAGACTTTAATAGGAAGGATTTATATTATAATTGCTATATATGACAGTTCATCGAGACTTTACCTGTTTACTCTAACCAGGGTGACTCCATTACCTTAGTCTTGCACTCTAGTCGATATTTTTGGGTATTTTTTAACTCCCTGTCTCCGAAGACGAGTTTGGAACACTCGTCCCATACTCATTAGAGCACATTCATCCGTCATTTCAACCAATCACCTTGAAGAGTTTATAGAGAGTACGGCGTATTTGCAATCGAATTATTAAGTAAGATGATTTATAGTAATATTTATTTGAAAGGATTGGGACGCCTCTTCATTTAAATAAATAAAATTAAAGAAATCCTTAAATAAATAAATTATAAATCACCGAACCATAAGTTTATCATTTCTTACTTACATAAATTTGGACGCTTCTTTATGTAAATAAGAAATTATAAATGAGTGGGCTTAATGGTATCCGATATGACACGAGTATGAACCTGAAATCGATAATCATCAGAATCCGTTAAAAGGGTCTAGAGACACAATCGTGTCTTGCCACTCAGCAGAATCTTAAGGCCTCACTTGGAGCTACCTTATCACATTCTTAAGTTATTACTTTTGCCGTTGCTAATCCTCGCGATCACGAACTGTTCGTGGAACTAACAGACTTGTTACACACTTGAGCTAATGGAGCTGATTCATCGAACTAACGACTGAGTACCATAATCCGCCGTCTATCGCATAAGCTCTCTCGCGAGCTCCTCTCATTTATTAAACTTTATTCTGGGAATATTGTTTCTCGAAATGTCCTAATTCTCGGCATCCCATCACCATTTGTTATAGTATTGACGTTATGGTCGCTGCTGTTGGGTCCTGGAGCGGTCCCGACTGATACAACTTTATCCAATAGGTAATGCAACTCCCCTTAAACGAGATAAACACCTATCGACGAAACAGATAGTTGGACTATTCATTTCGGGCCACTAGTAGGAAGACTTAGGTCGCGATACATCCTAGTACTGCCAAGTAAGTTGGGTACTTACATACATAAGCCACGTTGATGTGAATCATCGAACATTACAGATAGTAGAAACGAGACTCCGTCCTCGGACATTTAGAAACTTATACAAACATACTCACGCGACTACACCTTCTTCTTGAGGTTTTCACTATAATGAGACTTTCCCTATAACGCGGTTATACCAGTCATAAGATCTGTAATGATATATTTTGAGATACCCATTTTGATGGATTAAATATCCTGGACAAACCTAGCCAAAATTTTTGGTAGATTGAGAAGTGTAGAAACACCGAATTTTGCTGAATAAAGTTACCAGCGTCTTGTTTAGAACGAGTTATTAAACCTTAAGTCTTTCCTTGGTCACACAATCGGATAACACAAATTTAATCTCGGGACGAGATTTCTTTAAGGGGTAGGTACTGTAACATCCGAGAATTTTCGAATTTTTGAATGACGATTTCAATCGTTGACTTTTAGGGTCTGGCTTGACTTATAAGAACGACCATCTAAAGCACGTTTTCATTATTCGGACTCTAAAGCAATTTGAAGTAAAACGACATTCCTGACAACTTTTTAGTTTTGACCGAGACCCGAAAACAGTCAGAAGGTGACTGAAATGCCCTCGCAAAATTTTAGAAACACAAAAATAATTAAATTACATTTAATTATCACGTTTTATTAAATGAGAATATTTAATAAATTATTTAACATTTTATTTAGTAATGTTTATTGAAGACGCGGATATTCGAGTTAAAATCCATTTTTATTTCAGATCTTTTCTATTTCAGACAAGGCGTAACCGGTTCACAAAATAAATAACAGATATTTTTATAAATGTTATAAAAATATTTATGAAATATTATCAAGTAAATACTCATTTTTATCAGAAAAATGATTTGGAAAACAATGACGCAAGTTTCGAGATTTGAATCATTCGTTAAGTCGCTCAAATGAGTCCCGAACCAATATATTATAAAAGTTTCTCAATAATTACACATACGGTCCCTGTGGCAATATTTCAATTTTAACCCTCAATTATTATACACATTACACTTTCATTTTAAAGTTTTATATATATATAAAACTTATATATTTTTATTTCATTTCATCTCTAACAATACACACACACACCACTCCTCTCTCTCCCAAATTTTCCGGCGATCACCTCCGGTCATCTTCTCCGGCCGGATTCCGGCCACCACCACGCCGCCACCGCCAGAAAACTTTTTCGGCGGACTTTTTCGGACAAGACCAAAAATGATCCTCATCGCCGGATCTACTCGATCCTCACCACCACTCGCCGCCACGCACCTCTCCATCACCACCCCACTGCCACTTCACCCTCGTCCCTACACCACCATCACACCGAAACCACCACCACAACCGGCCTCCTTACCACCGCCACCTGCATAGAAACACCACCATGAAAAGGGGTGCGTGTGGTTTATTTGAAGACACCACGAAGGGTGTTTGTTTCGGTGGTTCGACAGCACATAGGGTGCGTCCGGGTTTAAAACCACCACCAGGGTGCGTTTTGTTTGGGTTTAACAACAAAAGGGGTGCGTTTGGTGGGTCTCAAACCAACCGGGTGTGTTGGGTATCATAGTAACACCACAAGGGTGTTTGGTTGGCTGCGTGACACCCAAAAATGGTGCGTTTGGTTGACTGCCACCACCACAAGGGTGCGTTTGGCAGTCACCACCACCAAGATAGGGTGCGTTTGGTTGTGGGTGCACCAAGGGTGCGTTCGGTTTGTAAAATAAACCCACACGAGGGTGCGTTGGGTTGTGGCAGCCAACGCCAAGGGCGCGTTTGGCTGATAAACCACCGAGGGTGCGTTTGTTTGATATAAATAGCTTAAGGGGCGTTTGGTTGGTGTATGTACAGCGAAAAGGGTGCGTTTAGTTTAGTATAGATTGAATTAGGGTGCGTTGGTTTGGTTGTTCGCCGCAAGGGTGCGTTTGTTTTGGGTGGCAGCCACCCGACGAGGGTGCGTTTGGCTGTGACAGCCCGCATAAGGCGCGTTTGGTTGTATAGAAACACAAAAAGGGGCGTTTGGATTTGGGGTTTGGCTGTTGGACAGCCAAAGGATGTGTTTGGTTTATAGCAGGAAACCGTAAGGGTGGTGTTTGGATTAACAGAATTGGAATTAGGGGTGTTTGGTTGGGCAAATTCGGCATATGGAGCGTTTGGTTTAGCGAAACAACAAGGGTTCGTTTGGCATATATAACCTTAACTAATAAAAATATACCAAGATTTGATATAAATATTAAAATTGGACCGGTGGTTAATTGGTTAAATAAATGTGACTAATTATTATTTTCGGATACATTGACGAGTTTAAAATACTATGATTTGTAACGAAATTACAATATGGAAATAATGTTTATTAAACGATAATAAATAAACACACTTGAATTGTTAGAATGTATTCTATTAAATTAAATTGGAAAACGTTGAGTTTTGCGAATATGGGGATCGTATTATAAACGGAAAAATCATGACGAAATATATATATAATTTTCTACATTTATTAATGATTCACCAAAACTTCTATTATTTTGGGAAACTCGAAAAAAGGGACTAGGTTATATTTTAAAGATATATTAAAATATAACTATACAATAACTTGACAACGAACGAAAAATTATACATTTACAATTAGACAACTGTTTTAGACACAACTCGTCGAGGAAACAAATAATATAAACTTATAAGATATTATTTTATGTTTTATAATTGTCAGCTAGAAGATAACATAATAATTGTTGTAAAAGCTTTATAAACATCGGTTAACTTAATTGGTAATCTTAAAACGTACGATTACGTTTATAAAAGAACTTTTTATTTAATTAAGTGGTGATTTCAGAAACGACGTCAAACTAATTGGTTTAATTATTTTACTCCACACGTATTTTATAATACTTCGCAAACATTATAAGTTCCACAATTAATCTCTGATTGTTTGTATTTGATATATAAACTCACGTATGAGTTATATAAGGTTTATTATTCATATGTTTAATATATACAGAATATATTACATACGTTGCGTCTACTTTTCATTCTATTTATTTAACAAACCATCAAACTATTACAATTTTAAATCTAAATCTTTATCAACATGTCGCGTTGACGTAACCATTCATTGGGAAATCCAAATTCATTATCCTAGGCTAGTGGGACTTAGCAGTTAAGATTAATGGGCAACTTCTGATCGAGCCGCTTCGTCTTCCAGTTGTGTTGTGCACTATTAGATGTCTATCTGTCAATCGTTCTACCATCATCGAGGTGAGTTCATAAACCACGCTTTTCAATCTTTTGATTGGTTATAACCCGCGACGGGGGCATACATGCTGTCTACAATCTCTTACACTACTCGGTTTTTTATAAACAACTTGTTTGTTTTCAAAGGATATGTGAGTTTACTCAGCCACTTTTTACTTGTTTTCATATATTTTTGGGTGAGAAACATGCTGTTACAAATGCTTTTACATGGTTGATTACAATATGGTTTACTACTCATTTACATAGCTCGCTAAGGGGATACATTACTTGACTTCATTTTTGTCCGGATGCATATTTTACTTTTGAAACAAGGATACGGATTAGCTTAAGCGGATTGAAACTGATGACAGAAAAGTACTAACCCGAGTGTTCTGACGGGGCGCCGGTAACGGGAGTACTTATTTTTTTTACTGCAGGGTTCTTGGAGGGGACACCGGTAACGGGAGTATATATTCTTTAAATCACTGCACGGGTGTTCTTGGAGGGGACACCTATGATGGGTATATATAAGTCTACATCACAGCTTCATGAACTGTAAATCACTTGGAGGGTGAGCGCGAATGTTATGAAATAGATCTATTCGGGTGTGATCCCCGTTCGGGTGATTAGCTATCACTGGCGAATGAATGTTCTAGCAGTTGTCTACGCAAAATGCTATAAATAGATCTATTCGGGTATTGACAATCACCATTCGGGTGATTAAGCTATCACTAGGTAAACGAACGTTATAACATGCTGGATACGATTGGTTGGGACTACAGGGCCCCCAACAAATACACATGAATTTTTACTGTTATATTAGTGCATCAGCTTCATGAACTTAGAGTAATCGTAATCATTGTTTTATACTCACATGGATATTTACGTTGCCTTGAATAAAGTGGCAATACATACTTGAAACATTTTGGTGACATTAAATTGGTCATGCATTCTTTATAAATCTTTGGGATAAGATTGGTACTTTTGGTGACATAAAATGTGTCGTGCATTCTTTATAAATCTTTGGGATTTTTACATGGTACTGTGATGATACAGTGGACAAATACATTCATTTGAAACTTACATTCATATTTAAACTAATCTATGAACTCACCAACTTTAATGTTGACACTTTTAAGCATGTTTTTCTCAAGTGAATTAGATGCTTGGATTATTTGATGTGCATTGGAGTCTTTACATTCAAGTTTTTCATGGTGATGCAATTATGGGACAACTATTATTTTGATTTCAGAAAATCAACGAGATTGTTTTACAAACGACACTTTTTAGAGGTCGTTCTCTTGTATCTAGCGCTGTGTATTATGAAGTAGCACCCCATGTAGTATTCCACTGCGTTGTATATTTTTGGGGGTGTTACACCAAACCTTAATTTGTCCAACTCTGGTCTAGAAGAGTTCCAACAGCTTGAGTTTGAAGGCTATGGACCTAAGACTAGTAAGAATGTCAGTGAAGATACTTCTAATGAGGTTAGGGAATCTTTGTGCTTACATTTACGTGCTGCTATTATTTTTGATCATAGTGCTTACGTGACATAATTTATATATAATATATATATGCTTGCATTCCTTTCGCGTATATCGTACGCTTATTTATATAAGAGTTATTATATAAATACCAGAATATTCTTAAGACATTGTGGGTTGCACAATGGTCTCATTATACTCGTCAGATATTGTGAGTTGCACAATGGTCTCACTTCGTTCTTAGACATTGTAAGTTAAACAATGGTCTCTAAGAATATTATTTTTCTTCATAACTTTATACAATATCGTATTACGTGGAGACCGTCATAAATTTTTGTTTACATGGAATTATGTACGAATCTAAGTATTACAAGTCTTGTATGGACGAGACTTGTAATATGAGGATTGATATGATAATTGCTATGTTAATAAAGCCCGTCACAGTTCTGTTTACACGGGATTATGTATAAATCTAAGTATTACAAGTCTTATATGGGAGGGACTTGTAATAGGAGGATTTATATGATAATTGCTATGTTAACTGGTTCATCAAGACTTTTACCTTAGTTACTTAACGAGTATCATAACGATCTTGAAAATATGTGATTCCTGATAGTTTTACTCCCTGTTCGAAGGGACGCGTTTGGAAAACACTCGTCCCATACTTCATTAGAGCAACATGCATTCGTCATGTCATCCATCACCTTGAAGTTATGTGAGTAACGCGTATTGCATCAGAAATTATTAAAGATAGGATGATTTATATCTCTTTCTTCGAAAAGGATTGGGGCGCCTCTTCGGTAAATAAAGAAATTGTAATCCGTCGAACAATAGTTTTATCATTTTTACTTACATAAAATTAGGACGCTCCTTGCTGTATGTAAATGAATTATAAATGAGTGGCTTCATAGTATCGATATGCACGTGTTTATGACAACTGAACTCGATTAAATCACCAGAATCCGTTAAAAAGGTCTAGAAAAAACACAATCGTGTCTTACCACTCAGCAGGATCTTAAGGCCTCATTCGGAACTATCGTATCTCATTCTTAAGTTATTACTTTTTCCGTTGCTAATCCTCGCGATCACGAACTGTTCGTGGAACTAACAGATTGTATCAAACTTGACTAATGGAGTGGCTCATCTCAAATAGCAAACTGGGTACAATATTCCATCATCGTCTGTTACGGTTATTGTCGTTATGGTTGCTGTTGTTGGGTCCTGGAGTGGTCCCAGATTGTACAAACTTTATCAACTAAGTGATGAAACCCACCTTAAACGAGATAAACACCTATCGACGAAACAGATAGTTGAACTATTCATTTCGAGCCATAGTGGAGACGTATGGTGCGATACATCCTAGTATGCTAAGTAAAGTTGGGGTACTTACATCCATAAGCCCGTTGATGTGATCATCGAACCTTACAGATAGTAGACCAGACTCAGTCCTGAACATTTAGAAACTTATACAACATATCCCGCGGACTACCCTTCTTCTTGAGGGTTTTTACTATTAATGAGGACTTTCCCTATAACGCGGTTATACCAGTCATAAGATCTGTAATGATATATTTTGAGATACCTATTTTGATGGATTAAATATCCTGGACAAACCTAGCCAAAATTTTTGGTAGATTGAGAAGTGTAGTAATCACCGATTTTTGCTCGAATAAAGTTATCAGCGCCTTGTTTAGAACGAGTTATTGAACTTAAGTTTTCCTTGGGTCACACAATTGGTTACCACAAATCAAATCTCGGGACGAGATTTCTTTAAGGGGTAGGTACTGTAACATCCGAGAATTTTTGAAATTTTGAATGACGATTTTAATCTTTGACTTTTCGAGTCGGGGGGGGGGGGGGGGAAAACTTGACTTTAACTTTTGGTCTTTATCTTCACACATTTTAAAGCGATTACGAATACCCGGTACTTTTTCAGAAATATGTAAAGGAGATATATGTTATTCAAAGTTGATATATCAAAAACCGAGCTAAATCACGTTTTCATTATTCGGATCTAAGTAATTTGATGTAAACGGCAATTCCTAAAAACTTTTCAGTTTTGTCCCGAGACCGAAACAGTCAGGAACGTGAGCTGAAATGCCCTCGCAAGATTTAGAAACAAGAAAATAATTAAATTATATTTAATTAACACTTTTATTAAATAAAAATATTTAATAAATTAGTCATCATTTTATTCGAAAACGTTGGTTGATAACGCAACAATAATTTAGGTTAGAAAATTTGGTTTTTATTTTTACTTTCGGCGGACATAACCGGTCACCAAGTAAATAACAAATATTTCTATAATTGCTGAACCGATGTATTTATGAAATATATCAAGTAATACTATTTTTATCAGAAAAATGATTTGGAAAACAATGGCGCAAGTTTCGTAACTTGAATCATTCGTTAAGTCACTCAAATGAGTCCCGAACCAATATTTTATAAAAGTTTCTCAACAATTACACTTTTGGTCCCTGGGGTAATATTTACAAAATTTACCAAACTATTAAAAAACTTGCCACCTTTTATTTTATGTTTTACATATATATATAATATATTAAAAATTTGCTATTTTTTTTTATTTTATATATAAAAACACACACACACAACCTCACTTTCTCTCTCTCTCCTCAAATTTGTCCGGCCCGCCGGCCACCCCTACGCACCGCCGCTGCGTCGTCGGCAACCGGAAAAACTTTTCCGGTGGTTTTCCGGCCAAGTCCAAAAGTGTTTCTCATCAACCGATCTATCCAACCCACTATCTCACTCGCCGTCACTCGCCACTCCACCTCCGCCGCCACCACCACCGGACATCAAACACCACCCCACGACAACACCATCCCCATTATCATCATAACACCACCATCCCCACTACCACTCTCTTCCATGCGCCATTCCCCTCCACCGGCTGCCACAACTGCCGTCACCACCGACGCCACCACCATAATCACCACCTCTACGCCACCACCATAATCACCACCTCTACGCTACCACCACACCTTAAGGGTCTATGTGGTTTTTGAGTTAGCACAAGGGTGCGCTCGGTTTGAATTTCTTCACGAGGGCAAGGTGCGTTTGCTTTTTGTTCCACAGCGAAGGGGTGCGTCGGGTGGTGGGTTAACAGCCGGGGTGTGTCGAGTTGGCCTTAACAACACAAAGGGGTGCGTTTGGGATCCGGGTCAGCAGCAAGAGGCTGCGTTTGGTTTGATTATAACCTGAGAGGGTGCGTTCAGTTCGAGTTGTCACTAAAGGGTGCGTCGTGTTTGGTCTTTAACAACAAAAAAGGTGTTTGTTCGGGGGTTCAGCATCGGGTGTGTTCGGTTTAAAAACACAGCGGGTGCGTTGGGTTGTCATACAACAGATTAGGATAGCGTTTGGTTTTACAGGAAAATAGTCTAGGGGGTGTTCAGGTTTGGCTGTTGTCTTGTCAGGCATACCGAAGGGTGTGTTTTGACTGTTACCGCAGATTAGGGTGTGTTTGGTTTTGTAGAAATTAATTAGGGTGCGTTTGGTTGCTGTTAATACCGAAAAGGATGCGTCTGGTTTGCTTAAAAACGCACCAGGGGTGCGTTTGGTTTCGGGTCAAATAGATTAGGGTGCGTTTGGTTTAGTAGAAACCAATACGGGTGTGTTTGGATGGCTGTATGGGGTACGTTTGGTTTAGCGGGAACCGCACAAGGGTGTGTTTAGTTGTGGGTTGAACAGCCCACAAAGGGCGTTTGGTTGGGCAGAAAACAACATAAGGGGGTGTTTGTTTAGTTTGGCAAATTTGCCAAACGGGTGCGTTTGGCTTGCATGGAAACGTATTAGGGTGCGTTTGGGTTAGCAGTTTCACCATAAGGACGCGTTTGGGTGAGCAGAAACAACTTTAGGTGCGTATGGGTTCATATAATATCGATGAATAATATAAATAAGTTTTAAAAATATTAAACCGGATATATATATAAGGTGGTATATGGTTTTAAAAAATGTAATAATCATTATATTGTTATTTTAGAAATATATATAAAAATATATATATATTTAAAGCACGAGGATATTGCAACACGGTTTGTTTGAAAAGTGGAGAAACATAGGATTTTATAAATATGGAAAACGTTATATAAACGGGAAAAGTCATGATGAAATTTATATAATTTTCTATATATATTTATGATTCACAAAAACTGCTATTACTTTAGAAACCGATAAAAGGACTAAATTATATTTTAAAAATATACTAAAATATAAAAAACTATCGATAATCTGGAGCAACGAACGGAATAACTATACTTTTACAATGGGCCAACTATTCTTGGACACGACCCGTCGAGCGGAAACAAAATATAAATAAATTTATAAAATGTTATTTTATATTTTATCATTGTCAACTAGAAGATAGCATCATAATTGTCGTAAAAGCTGTAAAACATCGTTTTAACATAATTTGTAACCTTAAAACATTGTTTACATCTATACAATAACTTTTTATTTATTTAATTGGTTTTCTTTGTTATATAATTCACGATTTGAATTATATACTCGTTCATTTTTGATATGTAATATATACGGAATATATTACATACATTGCGTTTCTTTTGATTTATTTTATTTAACCAACCACCAAACTATTACAACTTTAAATCTAAATCTTTATCAACGTGTCGCGTTGATGTGACATTCGCGGGAAACCCAAATACATTATCCTAGGCTAGTGGGACTTAGCCGTTAAGATTAGTCGCAACTTCTTGATCGAGCCGTTTCGTCTTCGATCGTGTGTTGTGCATATTAGATGCCTATCTGTCAATCGTTCTTCGTCATCGACGGTGAGTTCACTATACCGACGTTTTTTACAGTTTTACATATATTTTTGGGGTGAGAACATGCTTGTTTACAAATGCATTTACATGGTTGATTACAAATTAGTTTACATACTCATTTACATAGCTCTCTATGGGATACATTACTTGACTTCATTTTTTGGTCACGAATGCATATTTACTTTTTGAAAAATGGATTACGGAATTAGTTTAAGCGGATTGAATTGCTGACAAAAACGGTATGCCGGGTGTTCTTGGGGGGACACCGGTTACACGGGAGTACTATTTTTACTTTATGCCCGGGTGTTCATCGAGGGGGGACACCCGGTAAACGGAGTACTTATTTTTACTTCTACTGCCGGGTGTTCTTGGAGGGGACACGGTAACGGGAGTATAAATTCTTTTAATTACTGCCTGGAGTTCTTGGGAGGGGACACCTGTTGATGGGATATATAAGTCTAGGTCCCCGGCTCATGACCTATAATCACTTGGAGGCCGTGAGCGCGACAAGTTCTGAAATAGATCTGATTGGTGTGGATCCCTGCTCGGGTGATTAGCTATCGCGATAACGAACGTTATAGCGTGATGTCCCACTGCGAAAATGGTATAAATAGATCTATTGGGATTGACACTCCCCGTTTGAGTGATAAGCTGATACTAGGTAAACGAACGTTATAACATGTCGGATTACGATTGGTTGGACTACGGGCCCCCAACAAATACACATGAATTTTTACTGTTATATTAGTGCATCGGTTTCATGAACTTAGGGTCATTGTAGTCATTGTTTTATACTCACTATGGATATTTATGTGCCTGAATAAAAGTGGCAAGCATACTTGAAACATTTTGGTGACATTTAAATTTGGTCATGCATTCTTTATATATCTTTGGGATTAAGATTTGGACATTTTGGTGACATTAAATTGATCATGCATTCTTTTAATCTTTGGGAAAAGATTGGTCCATTTTGGGTGACATTAAATTGATTCATGCATTCTTAATAAATCTTTGGATAGATTGGTACTGTTTATGTGACATAAAGATGTCATGAATTTTTACTAAATCTTTGGGATTTTTACATGTATTGTTGATGACACGTGGACAAAAATACATTCATTTGAAACTACATTCATATTTAGTAACATATGAATCACCAACTTTATGTGATCGTTTTTTTTAAGCATGGGTTTTTTTCATGTGTAAATAGATACTTGGATTACTTGAAGTGCATTGCGTCTATTCATTCAAGTTTTTCAGGGTGATGCCATTGAGGGACAATGTTTTTATTAAATTTGCAAGCGAATCAACGAGATTAGTTTTCAAACGACACATTTTAGAGGAGTTCTCTTGTATCTAGCGCTGTGTAGTATGACGTAAAACTCCCCCGGACATACTTCCATGCGACACGATTTTTTCGGGGGTGTACATTTTGCATATTGTGTGGTGTCAGTGCTTATTCCAGGTTCGCATAACATTCTAGTCGAATACCAAAACGGCGGCTTTTAATTGATTAGATATGCGTATAAAATTTTTCCTCAACCAAATAAACGTATTGAACTCTGGGCTCAATACGGCATATTCAGTTCACTGAATACGGCATATTAGTCCATTAAAACCATTTTTTCTTCGTAGCTGACAAAATTCATCTTACAGGAAATGGGGACGACCCAACATCACGATAGATGAGTACATCCAATTTATGACTAATAAAGCTCGCGTGGCATTGATCAGACGTCAATTAGGAAATGTACGTACGTGTTCAAAATATTGTAATGATCTTGAGTTTTTCACAGATTTTGACAATATTTCCAGTTATCGTCTTACAATGATGCATTCGACATCAAATCAAAATGTTGTTTTCCGACCCAACTGTCAGTATTTACAATGCAATTATATCTGACATTGATTTCACATATCATTTTCGATTTTGAGGCGAGGATTATACTTTATATATAATAAAGTTTCGCCTTCTTATAATTTAAATTCTGTCATGGAAACCAAAATCGGATAAGGACAATGATGATGATAAAATCAATATTAAACAGTCTCCGAGGGGTAATGTAATAAATACCGATGTTGGTGCCTATGCACAAAGGTCAAATAAGCTTTTTGAAACAAGTCATGATAGAATTAGTGAATTTTTCAAAACTAAATTTTTTATCAAGGATCTAAATGTTAATATCATGACTTGGAATTATGTTATCAAAGAGATGCCATTCATTTTTCTAATCAAAAATCTGTATGTGTCATATGGCATCTCGTTCGACCCCAGATTGTTTTATAAGGATGGGATTAAATTGGGGAAAGTCTAACTTAAAGACTTTTCTGTAAACAAAAGTGCTTGCCGGGAGACAACCTGGAATGTATTTTCAATTTTTTTTATCGAGTTTGTCTTCCCAGACTGTCTATACGGCGTATCCAAACACCATGGATACGGCGTATTGACCTTCTAGACGTTATCAGTCCTTATTTTCAACCACAGTCTATACGACGTATTCATTAAATGAATACAGCGTATACAGGTATCGATACGGCGTATCCTGGGGTATGGATACGGCGTATTGACTTCCTGTACAGTTTTAGGTTCTATTTTGAGTCTAACCAACGAATACACGGAGATGGAAATTGCACTTGCTCTCCTTTATTTTACACAAGGCCTCAAAAGGAAAAAATCAACAATATTGGTGAAGTATCTACGATCTGGAAATCTTGCTCAATAAACTTACATGGATAATCTACCGAGAAAATATCAAGGGAGTTTCTCATTCTAATTCTTTAATTTCCTGTTTTTAAATGTTTTATCTATACAACGAGGACGTTGTATAATTCAAATGGGGGGATGGGAATTAGAATGTATACTGTTGAGAATCGTTTAGCCCATCTAGGATTAGCTTTACATATAACTTATATATGCAGCGGAATAATAACAAACAATAAGTT
>BQNB010060152.1:0-36611 GCA_026074375.1 Tanacetum coccineum
AAAAAAATGAAGGCCCCGTTCCGTCGATCACTCCGTACATGCCAAAATTCAGCCCTGGTCTCATCTTTTGACCCTAAATATGAATTTAGTATGGGGAAATATTAGCTATAATTAATTGTAGCCAACCGGCTATAATTTTGTGCTATAAATCGTGGGTCCCTCAGTCATTGTGTGGGTCCTGAGTCTTTCCTGTAGGTCCCTAAATGATTTCTTGTTTATTTTTGGTACATAATTATAGCCATGTTATCCCCATTTAGTATATTTGTTATATATTAAAAAACCATGACAAGACCAAGCTCAAAATAGTTTTAACTCAAGAGTAGACAATACAAAACGAACTCATAGACCGGAGTTGGGATTTGGCTCTAGAAAAAGTGGCATTAAAGTTAGACGTTTTAGAGCACCAAGAAGATTAGCAAGATGTGTATTACACTATTACTACTAGATTCATGTCGCTAACTAATTTTAGCTTCTCCATTCTATCCGTGCAACGTTTTCTGTCGTATTCAACAAATAACAAATAGCTTTCTTAAAACGAACAAAACCATGATAAGATTGTAACTTATCCAAACCTAAAGAACCCGTTTAACTAATATTGAATGAGTTGACAAACCAAAAAGTACTTGCGTTTTTGAGTGTATGGATTACAAATTCATGAAAAAGTGAGGTGATTTACCACCTAACAAATAAGTGTGCATATTTACCGTATCAGATTGTTAGTAAAACACTAAAATTCCTGTTTTTTTATTCAAAAAGAATATAGACATTCATAAATCATGTCAAAAACACATAATAATACTAACCAAGTCACAACTCTAGTCACTATATTAAAATAATAACAAAATAATTGTTCAAAGAGTAGAGCGAAACTATTGATTTTACACCAGAACTAAATTTAACTAAGATGCATGCATGAGATACCCTTATCCCTTATCAAATAGTAAATGTTCTGTTAGTTTGTTTCATAATCACCACATAAGTCCCTAACTCTATGTATGGATATAATGGATCTTTGATGGACATGATTTTCTAAAATATATGATGGGTATATTATGACGATAAAATTATGTACATATTTTGCATAAAATGGCTATTGTACATTGCCAGAAAGAGAACCAACAATTTATTCACCTGAAAGAATTCAAATTGGTGTAAATGGCACAATAAATTAAACCAAAATCCAAGATCATTCACAGCCGATATAACAACTCAAGTTGAGTCGGCCCACTTGCGACAGCCCAAACTGATACTTTTGTTTAAACCTCACCTAATGCATACAAAATTTACATGAGGTACCAAGAAGAAACCTTTGAAACAAATCTAAAAGCTTATCACCTACATATTTTCAATAACATCATTTAAAACAATGTTAACATTCTCGTATAACGGAATCTAAAACATTTTTAAATATTAAAGTGCGATGAACAGACCCGTTCATTAGTAAAACTCACCCATTCATTAGTAAACATAATATGAGAAACTAACCCATTCGGTGGTATATTCATAACTATCTTTATTCATTTTCGTTCATGCTCCACAACTTGATATATAAGTAATAGGATATGAATGGTTAAGACTTCATACAATAATCTTATTCTAATGTAAAAACTGAAGTACTTGAAGCCAAAATAGTGCAATCAATCGATTTTTTAAGCTAAAAAACATCGTAGAAATAAAACATGGCAACATTGATATTCACCTACATATCCATTTTTTTGTTGCAAAAAATGTTAATAATCTCTATGTATTGGAGAAAGTTTTCATAAAAGAGGAGAATGTCACGGTCTGATCTTGTTTAGTCTGTTTTACATTAATCCTGCAAAGAAATAACATCAGATTTAACAACTGAAATGTACTATAAATGCTAATAAACAAAGTTATGAGTACTTTATATAGATCTTAGTCTCTTTAACAACTGAAATTTTATCAAGGAAATAGAACTGTGTGGCTTATTCCTTTTTGAATCTTTAGCTTTATCATCTTTGGTTCTTTATGAATTCCAATAAGTAATGACCCATGACATGCTAACTTAAAACCCATAATCATCGACCAAGCATACTTACTGTTGATCTATCTTTTGGACTAAGCAATAATATAGGGGATACATGTGAATCAGATATACTTTGGATGCACTCTGAGTAAAAAGAATAATATCGTTGCTAAAGGTTAACTGATTAAGTAGATATATCATTAGTGGCATACAAACTAAAGAATCTTACACGTTATCTTTCACAAACATAAAGCTTTAAAAATAATCAAAGAGAAAGATTCCCTTGACACCTCAATGAACATTATATAGAGCGTATGAATAAGCAAATACCCAAATAACTCTCATAAGCAGTTTTGATAGTGAATTCCAAAGAGCCCATATAAGCAGTTTTAATAAGTAACAAAAAAACCTTTAAAGTTGTTATCTAATAAGAAATCGTATACAATCCATATAAGCATTTTTAATAAGCAATCCCAAATAGCCCTTAAATGGATTATTTTAAAGTACAATCCAGAACATCCCTAATAAGCATGTCCGGTTAAACATCTCGTGATCACAACCGGGATTAAAGTTTTATGTTTTGTACTTTCATGATTAATTTGCTTGAATGATTTTAGAGTTGTGGATACTTTGATGTTGATTTGATCTTAATGAATAAGATACATAACTTCAATTCCATCATGGTGTTACTAAATTAATTTGACAGTCAATTGTTCCAAGTAACGTATGAGACGATTGGCGCTAATACACACATAAGCTCTATTTATGTAGAACGCAAACCCAAAATATGCTACTCGTATAGATGACAAAAAAATCAAAGAATTTAGAAAATAAATACTTATAAAGGTTTTATTAAGATTTTGAAATAATGAGGCTTTTTTCAGTGTTATAGTAGAATTCGATCAATATTATAAGTTATATAGATTCAACAATTTAAGTAAAAGTTGATTTAATAAGCTTATGGACTTAACGTTAACGTTAGCTTATGGTGCAACAAAAAGAGAGTTTGATGGTTTAGAGTAACCACTACAAATTATGACAAAGAAAAAAAAGGAGCAAAATACTAAAGGTTATCATGCAGGAGTATATTTATAATCACATTAGAACATATTTAATAAAGAATGACACAGAAACAATAGAGGTCGAGTGGTTGAGAACTACCAGCATGGATGGTTGTAATGGATTTTAAAGCAGACATATGGCTTATACTGCCCCAATATGGTTTTATGTCTCCTCCAAACGTTGTCTCTTAAATGCTCCACATTTTGCGAAGTTGTCATGATCAGCTTCATGATCAAGCAAAAGTAGCGTTTCTATGTAAGAACTTGCAAAGAATAAACATGTTAGATTATGGTAGTTGGATGCACACACATACGACTAGAAGTGTGTGAGCCTATTGGGGGCACACACATTAAAAACATTTAGAGTACGTTGTTACTTCACGTTTAGTTTCTAAAGTAAACCTAAAGACTAAAACCGACTAGACATAATCCTAAAAGTTGTCCTAAAGAGTGAGGGCCAGTTGGAAGGATCTAGAGATATGTCTAGGTTCATTAGAATGAGATAAGATGAAGGAAAAGAGTTATGATGAAGTTTGGAGGCTTTTTGATAAGGGTAAAACTTTAGTCTTTTAATCTTATCACAAGTAGGGTTGAGGGCTTTATAAACCCTCACCCTCTTTCTCATTGTGATGTGATAACAGATCTAACAACACTCAAAACCTCTTATATTTTCCCTTTCATTAAATTAGACTAAATACAAATCCTTAATAGGGCTTTTATTAATTTTTGGTCCACCTTCTTACTTCCTGATTGAATTCGGTTAATCCATAAGGATTAATCTGATTGTGGTTTGATCCCTAATCTGTTACAAAAGGTGTAATATGCTGGTTTATGAATTGTCAAGGCGTGGCAATTATTAGAAATTACTAGGGCTCGTTTCATTTGATTTTCGGTGACACTGTAGCACCGAATTCGGTAGAGCACCTAATCCAAGTTTCTGAATTTCAGTACAGGAGACTTGTGGGGCTTTTGGTACTTTATTCAGGGTATATTGTATTACAAAGGTTGTATTGGATACACGTGAGGTAGGACTAGCATCCGGGCGTATTTGTTGATGTGTTTGTGTGAGTTCTCATAGAGGTGACAATTTAGTCACTAGTTTCTTGATCTCGGTTTCACTTACTTGCAGTTGACTACAAGGGTATGTTTTCTATTTACCTTTTGTGTTCCTTATTGTGTTTTATGTATGTTAATTGTTTATGCTAAACTAGATCTATCCGTTGCGTACTCGTAAGAGTTAATGGTTAACTTGATTGTTAAATTCCAACAGCGGCATCACGAGTCAACTCGTTTAGTATTTATATATTACATATGATTTAACCACGCTAGGGCTGCATGAAATCTTGATATATTATTTTATTAGAAAATTATGGAAACTATATGCAATACTTTCCATAAATAATAAATAAACAACCAAGAATCAACACATATGTTATATTGATAAAAAATAAGAATAGATTAAAATTAAATGTTAATTAAGCTACCATGTTATTCTATTCTTGTTTTATCTCGGCTATAAGACTCACGCAATCATGTTATACGATGGATGTGGCGATCTAGGCACTTTAGCAAAAAACCTAATGAGAGTCTTATGGTTCTCTAATTGGGGAAGACTCTTTTGAGAACTCGAGGCATTATATGATTACTGCTTTCTATACAAGAGTTTGTCTTCAATTATTACACCAATTTTTTATCTGTTTCAATTGCTTATATGTTATATGTCTCGTGTCTAGTCAATATTTGCAAAATAGGCTTTATGAAACTCTTAAAAATGAAATAATACTCATATAGAAATTTGGTTGTAAATGTCTAATATTAAGCATACTCCTTGTGACTTTATGTGTTATTTGCGAAACGAGGTTTTTGGACAAATTTAATACGGACATTAAACTATGAAATTTGATTTCTTGTGAAGCTTTAGTTTTATATGCGCAGTATGGGGTTGAATTGATCTTTAATTTTCTCCCGCCCTACTACATGCTTCGGCATATGAGGGAATTATTAGAATTACCTGTGTCTTCGGACCAAGTAGGAGTACAATATAGGGTTTAATCAATTCGTAATCCCACCATATTGGCAACTATAAAACTAATGTTAACAAAAGGGGTTTCTTAACATACAATAACATCATTAGTCAATTGGAAGTACGGCTCACACATTATTGGACAAACTACAAGAGAAGTTTAAGGCGGGTGGAAGTAAGGTTCCCCTAAAGAAGTCAGGTTTTTAATATGCTTTGCGCTGACCTGTTTCTCTGCTTCTTTGTGCGTCCAAAATAGAGCTACCGAAAACATTTGACAAAATGATGACTATATAAAAAAGGTTAACAAAATGTTTTCTTAACTTTGTGCTACAAGTTGTTTTGCATGCTTCTTGTACACGTTTCTGTCACATTTATGTGTATACCCTTATATGAAATTTTAAGTCTATGCCGGCCTAAACTAGAACACGTGCATTTGGCTTGACCTCTCTGGTCAGACCTCAGGGCCTTGCCAACCTATGGCGAATTTTTTCCATTGGTCAGACCTTTGTCAATTTTCACACGTTTTGTTTTGGTGGACTTAAATTAAGTTACCTGGTCAGACCTCGGACCCGAGGCATAAGATGAGACC
Organism: Tanacetum coccineum; assembly: GCA_026074375.1. Classification (NCBI taxonomy): domain Eukaryota; kingdom Viridiplantae; phylum Streptophyta; class Magnoliopsida; order Asterales; family Asteraceae; genus Tanacetum; species Tanacetum coccineum. The sequence continues at coordinate 5,664 of BQNB010060152.1, forward strand.
AAATATGATTTTGACATTACTATAAGAGTTACTAATGTCATTAGTATCATAAATCTAAGAGTTGCATTTCATGCAATTAACGCTCGTCGCTTACCTCTTGCCCTACTTGTTTACACGTTGGTCAGACCTTCTGTAATAAGTGGGAGGTCAAGTTGGATCTTAGTCTTATTAGTAATTAATTGGGTAGTTAATTCTTTTAAGAATTTAATTATTGACAATACTAATATTTAAACTTTTTCTAATTGTAGATGACAACCTTGTCAGCTAACAATTCGGTCTTCAAGGGTTTCTTCGAGAAACAAAAACTGACTGGACCCAACTTTATTGATTGGTATCAACAACTTAGGATTGTACTATCAATTGAGGATAAGTTGAATTACCTAGAGCAACCAATTCCTCCTGCTCCTGTAGATCCAGAGGGTCAGCAAGTTGCTCCTTAAATCGTTGCAGCTCATACTGCTTAGATTAAAGGATCAAAAGAGATTGCTAGACTCATTCTCATGACCATGGAACCAGAGATCCAACAAAATCTGGAAAACCTCCATGCTAATGACATGCTAAAGGAGTTAAAAACTCTGTTTGATCAACAAGCAGAGCATGAGCTTCTTTAGACTACGCGGGAATTTCATTCTTGCAAGCAGGAAGAAGGGCAGTCTGTTAGCTCGTATGTTTTGAAAATGAAGAGCTATATAGACAATCTAGAGCATTTGGGGCACCCCGTGACACTTGGCCTTGCTGTGAGTCTGATTTTAATTGGTCCACGCAAGGAATTTTATGGTTTTGTGCAGAATTATAATATGCACAGCCTGGGGAAGACAGTTGACGAGTCGCATGCTATGCTAAAGCTCCATGAGCAAAATCTGCCCAAAAACAATGCTCCTGCTCTACATGCTATTCGAGCTGGTAAGGTCCAGAAAGGGAACAATAAGCATAAGAAACAACAACCCCAAATGGTTGCTAGGGGACAAAATCAAGGGAAGGGGAAAAATAAGCTCGCTTATGCTCCCAAGCCTAAGATTTCCCCTTCACCCAAGAGGGAAGATCCCGCAAAGGACTCAATCTGTCATGAGTGTAGTGAGACAGGACATTGGAAGAGGAACTGCCCTCAGTATTTAGCCGAGTTGCTGAAGAAGAAAAAGAACGCAGCCTCTGGAGCTGGTGGTTCAGGTATCTTCACTACAGAACTTAATACTTTCCTTAATAGATCATGGATTTATGACAGTCGTTGTGGTACTCATATTTGTAATACAATGCATGGTCTAAGGGCAAGTAGGAAACTGAAGCCGGGGGCTCTTAGCTTGTACGTGGGCAATGGTCAACGTAAAGCTGTTGAAGCAATTGGCATTTTTTATTTATGTCTCCCGAGTGGATTAGAGATTGTTTTGAACAATTGTCATTTTGCTCCCTCTATTACTAGAGGAGTAATTTCTGTTTCCCGTTTATACGAAGATGGTTTTATTAACCGCTTCGTGAATAATACAATTCAAGTTTCTAGGAATAACATGGCTTATTTTAGTGCTATCTCAAGGGATGGTATTTTTGAAATTGATTTGTCTAATTCTTATGCAAATGAAAGTTCTATATATATTGTAAGCAACAAAAGATCCAAGTTAGACTTGGACTCTGCTCTCTTTGTGGCATTGTCGTCTTGGACACATCAGCAAGAAACGCATTGAGAAGTTACAACATGATGGACTTCTAAATTCAACTAACCTTAGAGCTTTTGAAAAATGCGTCCCTTGTATATCTGGAAAGATGGCAAGGAAACCTTACACACATCAAGTGGAAAGGGCCAAAGACTTACTTGGACTAATATACACCGATGTATGTGGCCTATTTAAGATCATGTCAAGACAAGGAGCAAGCTACTTCGTCACTTTCACTGACGACTTTAGTCGTTATGGTTATGTTTACTTGTTAAAGCATAAACATGAAGTGTTTGAAACTTTCAAAGTGTTTCAAAAGGAAGTAGAAAATCAACTCGATAAGACCATAAAATCGCTACATTTCGTGGGGGCGAGTATATGAGTTAAGAGTTTTTGGATCATCTAAAGGATCATGGGATAATCGGCCATCGTACTCCTCCTTACACACCACAACACAATGGTGTGTCAGAGAGGAAAAATAGAACCCTACTTGATATGGTTCGATTCATGATGAGTCAAACAACTCTTCCAAAGTCCTTTTGGGATTATGCTCTTGAGACTGTTGCATGCATTCTCAATATGGTTCCAACTAAGAAGGTTGAAAAGATACCATATGAAGTATGGCATGGGCAAGCCCTAAGCTGTCTTACTTAAAAGTCTGGGGTTGTGAGGCACTTGTTAAGCAAGATACTCTTACTAAGCCTGAAAAGTTAGAACCTAGGTCGATTAAGTGTATCTTCATAGGATACCCAAAGGAAACAATAGGTTATTCTTTCTACTACCCACCCGAGAACAAAGTCCTTGTTGCTCGGAATACTGAATTCCTAGAGAATAGTCTTATAACTCAAGAAGCAAGTAGGAGTCTAGAAGATCGTGAAATTATTCAAGAAGAAGATACGCATCCTTCTATAGACACTAGCTTAAATCATGAAGAGGATGATCTAGAAATAGATGAACCTCAAAGTGATATCATTCCCATTTGTCGGTCCATAAGGACACGACGTCCCACAGATCGTATGTGCTTATACATCGATGTTGAGGAGCATGAGTTAGGGGATCTTGGTGAACCCGCTAACTATAAAGCTCCATTGTTAGACCCTGAGTCTGATAAATGGCTGAATGTTATGAATGTAGAAATGCAATCTATGAAAGACAACGAAGTTTGGGACTTAGTTAATCTTCCTCCTAATGGCAAAACCGTTGGCAGGAAGTGGCTCTTCAAGAAGAAGACCGACATGGATGGAGCTGTACACACCTATAAAGCTCGTCTTGTGGCGAAGGGCTATACTCAAACCCCAGGGATTGATTATGAGGAAACCTTCTCACCTGTTGCAGACATTATAGCTATTAGGATTCTTATAGCCATAGCCGCGTACTATGACTATGAGATTTGGAAAATGGATGTCAAAACTGCCTTCCTCAATGGATATCTCTCAGAAAAGGTTTACATGAAGCAACCTGAAGGTTTTGTCAATCCGAAATATCCATACCGAGTATGCAAGCTAAAGCGTTCCATTTATGGGCTAAAGCAAACATCAAGGCAATGGAATAAACAATTTGATGATGAAATAAAGAAATTTGGTTTCACTTAAAATCGTGATAAGCCATGTGTATATCTAAAAGCTAGTGGGAGTAATGTCACTTTCTTAATCTTGTATATCGATGACATATTAATCATGGGAAACAACATTCCAATGTAACAAGATGTAAAATCCTACCTTGGAAGATGTTTTACTATGAAAGATTTAAGTGAAGCTGCATATATTCTTGGAATTAAGATCTACAGAGATAGATCATAGCAATTAATTAGTTTGTGTCAAAGTGCTTATATCGAAAAGATCTTAAAGCGATATCACATGGAGAATTCCAAACATGGAAGTATCCCTATGCAAGAAAAGCTTAGATTGAGTAAATCACAAGGTGCCTCTACACCTGCTGAATTGAAGCGCATGCAAAATTTTCCATATGCCTCGGCTGTGGGTTCTATTATGTATGATGTGAGATGTACTCGCCCTGATGTTGTGTTCGCTCAGAACATAACAAGCCGATTCCAACAGAATCAAGGTGATCTTCACTGGACTACTGTTAAGAACATTATAAAGTATCTCAGGATTACTAAGGACATGTTTCTAGTTTACAGAGGTGATCTAAAACAAGAGCTTAGGGTTTCTTGCTACACTGATATTGGATATCTAACGAATGCTGATGACCTCAAGTCTCAGACTGGATATGTGTTCGTTTTGAATGGAGGTGCTGTTGATTGGAAGAGTGCCAAGCAAAGCATTTTCACTACTTCATCTGCAGAAGCTGAGTATATTGCTGCTTTTGATGCTTCTAAGGAAGTTGTTTAGGTTAGGAAATTCATTTATAGGCTTGGTGTTGTTCCCACAATTGAAAAACCCATAAGTATGTATTGTGATAATACTAGAGCAATTACCATAGCTAATGAATCTAGAATCACTAAAGGTTCTAGACATTTTCGTGCCAAAGTTCACTACCTTCGTGAAGTTATTGAATTTGGTGACATAAAGTTAGAAAAAGTTCACACATATGACAATTTACCTGATCCGTTTACAAAAGCGTTGGCTTTTCCAAAGCATTCGGAACATACTAGGAATATTGGAATGTTTCCAGCTAGTAGTCTCATGTAAATATGCGTTTATTAGTTATTTGGATAATTAGGATTGTAAGACAATTTTATTTTTTGATGAATAAATATACGAGGTATTTGTTTTCATTTATATAACAATTGTTTATCCTATATTTGCATATTTAATCCATGAATGATTTATCATTCTAAATATGTCCATTGTCGGTTAACAATATGGGAGTATTGTTACATAAGGAAAATGTGAGTGTTGTTATATTCTTTGAATACATGGATGGTTCCCGCCAAACTCATATGTTACTCACAAGGGATGCGTATTGGACACCCCAACCTTCGAATGTTTACTTTATGGATCCGCTGTCATAAGTAAAATTTCAAAAATGGTTAGTTAAGTCATCCTTAGACTTGAGAATACAAACAAGTTCTGGTATGTGTGGATATCACTTTTTAATTCTAAGTCAAACGATGTCATGAAAATGGTAGTTATAAAGACTATTAATGGAAGTGATGTGAAGCAGCATTCACAACACTTGTATTCAACAAAGAATTTGTTCCTCCACTTAATGTGCAGAATGATACCATTGGCGCCTCTCCAGAATTAATCAGATAATTATTTGGCCGAACCCAAAGGGTAATGCAAGATGATTCTTGATTACATTTGGTATATCTGAATTAAGTTCAATAACGAGAATCTAAATGGTTAAACTAAATGGAATAAGTTAGGATCCATATCCATGGTTTAACAGTATTTGAACAAAGGGATGATTATAGCAAGAGATAAAATAACCATGCTACTAAGAATGTTTATGAAACTTGATCTCAGACACTTCTAGTTTTAAAAACGAATGTGAGTGTTGCTAGACGTTTCCGTCGTTAGTATATGGGCAGTCTGCTACTCCAACTCCCAAGTGGGAGCTGTTGGATTATGGTAGTTGGATGTGCACACATACGACTAGAAGTGTGTGAGCCTATTGGGGACACACACGTTAAAAACATTTAGAGTACGTTGTTACTTCACGTTTAGTTTCTAAAGTAAACCTAAAGACTAAAACCGACTAGACATAATCCTAAAAGCTGTCCTAAAGAGTGAGGGCCGGTTGGAAGGATCTAGAGATATGTCTAGGTTCATTAGAATGAGATAAGATGAAGGAAAAGAGTTGTGATAAAGTTTGGAGGCTTTGTGATAAGGGTAAAACTTTAGTCTTTTAATCTTATCACAAGTAGGGTTGAGGGCTTTATAAACCCTCACCCTCTTGCTCATTGTGACGTGATAACAGATCCAACAACAGTCAAAACCTCTTCTCTTTTCCCTTTCATTAAATCAGACGAAATACAAATCCTTAATAGGGCTTTTATTAATTTTTTGGTCCACCTTTTTACTTCCTGATTGAATTCGGTTAATCCATAAGGATTAATCTGATTGTGGTTTGATCCCTAATCTGTTACAAAAGGTGTAATACGCTGGTTTATGAATTGTCAAGGCGTGGCAATTATTAGAAATCACTAGGGCTCGTTTCATTTGATTTTCGGTGACACTGTAGCACCGAATTCGGTGGAGCACCTAATCCTAGTTTCTGAATTTCGGTATAAGAGACTTGTGGGGATTTTGGTACTTGATTCAGGGTATATTGTATTACAAAGGTTGTATTGGATACGCGTGAGGTAGGACTAGCATCCGGGCGTATTTGTTGACGTGTTTGTGTGAGTTCTCGTAGAGGTGATAATTTAGTCACTAGTTTCTTGATCTCGGTTTCATTTACCTGTAGTTGACTAAAAGTGTATGATTTCTATTTACCTTTTGTGTTCCTTATTGTGTTTTATGTATGTTAATTGTTTATGCTAAACTAGATCTATTCGTTGCGAACTCGTAAGAGTTAATGGTTAACATGATTGTTAAATTCCAACAGAACAGAACTCTCCAACAATCCCAGTATAACTGATCTGGTTTGTGTTGGGTTCATAAATAATAATTTCACTCTCATTCTTATCTTTTTTTAATTTCAATTATAGGTTCACCACTCTTTCTAAATCCAAGACCTGATAGAATCTTTTCATTTGGCATGTCAATTGTGTATATACGTGTAAACGACTTTGGATTACCATTCTTCATAATTCATACACATTTCTCGCCATTATTGTTTTTAAGCACAACAAGAGACTCTCCTAGTTTTGATAAAGACAAGCGATTATGGTTGCTTGTTAAATGGTCAGGGAGGTAAACTTCTGTAAATGCTTCACTTGTTAAATCAAATGACATAATCAGATAAGAACGACCAACTTTATCCTAAGAAAGCCAATAAATAAACCCATCTAAATCTACCGAACTAAGGAACAAAAGTGATTTCCGAGGCAATTGATGGAAGAGAACTTCTCAAAAACCCGTGTGGCTCAATGTATATAAACTTCAACTTGGATTATCGTTAGGTGTAATTATAAATGGCAAGACCATCGCATGTGAATGTAATATTGACACGCTTAGTGTCAAGATTTTCAGACAAAACCCACAAAAAACAATAGCAGTTGCCAATATTTAGGTGATTATATAACTCATTAGGAGGCGAAATCAATAGCATACTAATTTTTTTAGTCATAGGTTCCAAAGAACGACTGATGAATTATTACGATTGGTAGAAACAAAAATAGCATATAAGAGCTACACAAGTAGTCTTTGTCTTAGGTTTTTTTTTAATGGTTAGGACTGGTCAAGAAAATTGTGTTCGGGGAAAGTATCATCGTCTATAATCGAGACATATTTATCCTTTCCATTATCTTCTCTATCGCGATACCATATTAGTAGAGGATTATGCGGATCTGTTGGCGTTGGTTGACGTTGATAATCACCGATATTACTTTGAGTTATGTATCGAACGAGAAATTCTTGGTTTGGTAAACGCTATATTTAAATAGAACTCAGGATTTGACCAGAATGTTTGCATTGATTGAAGTCTTGGATATTCGAAAGGTATGTGGTTCTTCCATGTCAAACTCTTATTTTGTGATTAACGCTTAAGGTTTTGGTGATGAGTATGGTATCTAAATATCCATCACCGAACTATAATGATTTATCTATTTCTTTCCGAGTAAAACTCGGTAGAATTGGCTCTTTGGGATTCAATGCCATTGGTCATGAACTGATTCAGCCTAAAACAATTTGGCCAATTGATATGGAAAAAAAGTGATGGTAATTTAAAGACGAAATAAACAAACAAAGTCGACAAACGAAACGGAAGTTTTATTCAAATTATCAAACCAATTACAAACCAAATTTAAAGATACCAAACACAAATTCTAATTCAAAGGCACAAAGAAAACTATTGTCATTCACCTTTATTTATAGGCAACCAATGACCAAAAAACTACCCAATCCTAAACCGACTTAAATTAGGAAACATACCAAAAAATAATATCTATCCAAAACTAAATTTACAAAACCAACCCAAGAGTTTAAGTCACTTTCTAACAATCTCCACCGTGACTTGAACTCCTTCAGATGCTCCAAACCAAATTCTAAACGCTAGATATGCTAGCCAAATTCAAAACGAACGATCGATTCCCAAAAGCAATCTGAAACAAAATCGATCTAAAGAAAACGCCGATGACTTCAAAACAAACAATCAAACGTTAACCGACAAATTCGAAACAGTCAACCAAACAAACAAATCGGCTCGAACGATCTTCAACAAAGACAATCAAATTGAGGCAACCAACTTCAAAATCCCGACAAACGAAGATCTAATTTTTCAAACTAACAAAATCCCAAACGATCGAACAAATTCCAAACGACCTAATAATATTAAGTCTTCAAACACCAAATCGATCTTCAAAAATCAAATGCCAAATTCTAATTCTAATGACCCACTTATTTAATAAGAATTACGGTCCAATCTTCAAACTAATTATCCGTATCAAACAAATTTAAGTTAATAAATAGCTTGACGAACGGGATATAATAATATATGATACGGATAATAATTCTAATAACCACTTGTACAATAAAAATTACGATCTAAATTACCAATTTAATTTATGCAAATACTAAGCGAAATACCAAAAGCAAAACTAAATTGTACAAATAATAAACAAATACTAGTAAATCTATCTTGTTTATTAGAAGCATCAAATTCAATCCATGATACAAAATTGCTAAGTAATATTGGCCCAAAATCAAATATAAGCCCAAATTCAAGATTCTAAGTGCGAGTCGATCATATTTTGAAACTTTCTAAACGAAACCTTCTAGTCGAATCCAATATCCAAGAATTATCTTGATATCAACTTAAGGGATGCGATCAACTCTAATCTAAACGAATTCTTCAAAACAATATCTCAAACCATTCTTCAAAACCAAAAATGATGGAAACTTTTTTTTTCCTTTTCTTCTTCATGGCTAAACAAACTAAACTATTGATACCACTTGTAAGTAATTCAAAAACGAAACAAACAAACAAAGTCAACAAATAAAGCGGAAGCTTTATTCAAATTATCAAACCAAATTCAAAAATACCAAACATAAATTCTAATTCAAAGGCACAAACAAAACTAATGTCACTGGCGTCTATTTATAAGCAACCAATGACAAAAAATACCAAATCCTAATCTGACTTAAAATAGAAAACATACCAAAAACTAATATCTATCCAAAACCAAATTAATACGGGCCCATATGTTGTGTTTCGTGTTTCGTAGTTTATGTTTATATTTATTTTATATCCCACATCGCCTTGGAAGGCTAACATGTAAGCACTCTGGTATTCGTGTGCAAGAGTATGATGTAGAATATAGTTAAATAGTATGATATTGATAATAATGCTTTGGCCAAAAATCTAGAAGGGCATCGAACAACATTTGGCCAAGGTCTACACCGACAACAAGTCATCGTTAAAGAAAAAGCGTTGGGTTCTTAAACCTGACGGGACGTGGAAGGCATCAGATCCTGACCTCCCCCGAACATCAAGCAACCAGATTGTAATAAGCTGATTGACTACTGACTTGATCCTAAGAACGCTGCCCGAGCCCTTCAAAATGCTCAAAACTGGGTAAAGAGCAAGGTCTTTTACCGACATGGATCCCGGTCACTTGCTGTCCTCTAAGATATGCACGTAATAAACATTATAATTATTTTACATATATATAGCTCATTATATGCTTTGGTGTGTTGTGATTTGTTGTTTTTAATTTGTTTCATCTTATATACGTGTGTATGTACAGATGGAGAGCTCCATGACTCGAGAGTATCCGTCCCTGATCCAGACCTACTTCGACACACATACTGTTGAGAGCGTATTTGCGTAGGACGAGGCGCGAATTCCATATGTAAGTATTGTTTCAAAACGCACACTTTAATGATTTGTCGAGACATAATGTATTAACTATCTCATTTTTTGTCACTACATAGGAGGATCTTTTGAGGCTCATAGATCTAGGCGCCAATACGCCGATGGGTGTGCCCTACACCGAGGACCAGATAATGGCCATGGTTCGAAAGGGCTAGCAGCAAGGGCACATTCCCGATGTTGGTAGGGTTTTGGCGGGACAAGGCAGGGACGTCATCTATATCAACTTGCCTTGATGCATGCACACCGACGTCAATGTCGATGAGGTAAAAGAAAAAAATAAACAGCTAAGGAAAGAACTCAGTATGTTGATGACGGTAGTCAGGAGTGACGACCGGATGTCCCAGCTGCTTACACAGCTTCAGTCATAGCATGGGGTCGATGGTGGTAGCGAGAGTGGCAGGGGCGGGGATGATGAGCCGGGCGCTGATGAGAATGCCGGCAAGGACGAGGACGCTGACGGGGATGAGGAGAGTTAGCAGGACATGTTATATATGGGTACGTTTATGCTATTTTGTTTCTTAAAGTATATTTTGGCAACCCGTATATAAACATTTGTTAAACCGTACATTTAGTACATGTTATCTAAATATTTATTGACTTGAATCTTGCGGATATTGCAAGTTTTGTGGCTAGGAAGCCTGTTTTGTATACTATTTTATGTTTATTCGGATTTTAGTCGTATTTAGCTTATTTATATCAAATGCCTTGATCTGTTACATTGTTTTGTGTTTTTGTACAAGTTGTAATGTATTTCGGTAGATTATATATTGGTAGATACATGTTTGTTTATTGGTAGATTTTTTTCGGAAAAATTCTGAAAAAATTTAGAAACCAGTTGCAATACAGTCTGCATTAAAAAAACTGCAGTATTTTCCTGGCGACATGTCACCGGGGATAGTGTGAAACAAACGTCGGGGATTGTGTGGCCAGGTTTGACCTGGTTAACAATCTATGACATATGCAGGGAAAACCGACGAGCCAACGTTTTTGTTGACTGAAAACAGTGTGGGCCCGTCGTTGTCGCCGGGGCAAACAACCAGGGATTGAATCCCCTTCGAGACTTCCTCGACATGTATTCCCCGGTGACATGTCCACGGGCAGCGACGGGGAAAGAGGTATTATGTCACCGGGGATAGTGTCGAATGTTGTAGTGACAATATAATCCATGAGAGATACTGAGTAATATTGATTTCTTAGGTTTATTAAAGGATCTTGGAACGATCAATAAAAACTTGTGTTCAGGGAAAGTATCATCATCTATAATCGAGACATATTTATTCTTATACTTTGCAAGTAAATGATTTTGCCTTTGAGCACATTGGATGACATGGTAATCAACAATAAACTTATGGCTATGTATGAGAGACTTCCTGGTTTGAAATCAGATTTAAATCGAATCAATGATTTGATCGGAATCTGTTGATACAAAAGTTAGGTCGGGTCTTGTTTGGTCCGGATAAGTTGCTATCCGGGTATGAAGTGCCTTGTTTTTGTACCAAGTGAACTTGTTTGAATGACCCTGCACAAGGAAATAAACACCGTTAACCTTGTTGTAGGAGCGGATCCCACGATTATACTCTGGCGTGAGAGTAAGTATATGGGTTTGAGCGAGTAATCGAGTGTAATTAGGGTTTATCAGATACATGTATTGATGATAATTGCGTTTCTTTTATAGGCTGTGTTGCTGTCAATCCTCCAGGTGCTGAAGATATTGATCTATTACTGGAAACTGGACAATAAGCAAGTTACAATCCAGTTTAGGGGAGGATTGTTAGGATATATCATTTCTGCTGACTAAGTCATTTCTGATGATATACTTCATTTCTGCTGATAGTTAATATTGTTTCTGCTGATAACGCAGTTTTGTAATAGTTAGTTAGGATATGCATGAGAAATGTTAGGAAGTGATAATGCATATCAGTCAAAACCCGTTTAGATAGATTGGGCCGCTAGGGTTTCACTAGTATATAAGAAACCCACGGCAATGTGGAATGTACACCTCTAGATCTCAAAAACACATTCCAATAGTTAGTATTTTTAATGTATTGATCAATAGTGATCTGTTTCTTTCTTATTATCTCTGTTATCATTCTTCTTATTATCAAGTTATAGATTCCGCATATAGCTTGGTATTCAACCAAGAGCCTCTCTTGTAGATTTACTTGCGAAAGTTATCTACCACCCTTAACAGGCTAGAAAGATCTATTACTGGGATCTCACAAGTGGTATCAGAGCCTGTTGAGAGTCTCTGGATAAGAAGATTTTCTGTCATAAACCCTAACCCTAATCAATCTCTCAAAAACTCCCTTACGACTCATCATGACTATTGAATCAGGCCCTTCGGGGGAAGTTGTCAACCATACCTTACCTCAAGTCACCACTGTTAATAACACAGCAAAGTTCCCCTATCTTAAAGTAGGTGAATATGATGTTTGGGCAATGAAGATGCAAAACTACATCAGTAGTACTGATCTTCAATGCTGGAATGTAGTTATGAAAGGAAACCATGCAAGACCAACCACTACTGACTCCAATGGAAAAATAGTGTATCGGGATCCTGTTTCTGCTGATGAGTACTTGGTTCTTCAGAGAGAATCTAAAGCTCGATCCACTCTGATCTCTGCACTTCCAGATGAACACATGAGTGATTTTAATCACATGATTGATGCTAAAGACATCTGGGATGCCATAAAAGCCAAGTTTGGATCGAATGAAGAGTCTAGAAAACTCTAGAAGACAATGTTAAAGCAAGCATTTGCTGAATTCAAGATGACATCAGATGTAACACCCCCAAAATGGGTCGCAGCGGAATAAGGATCCGGGGCGTGTTACTTATCAGATCAATAACACAAGATAATATAAGAACGACACAAAAAGTCGTTTAAACTGATACATTGGATTTATTTATGTATTTGTTACAAAAGCCAGAAGCTTTACTTGATATTGTTACAAAGATTTACAGCCCATAACAGATAAACAAAATGTAATGTGACTAAATCTTTAATGCATGACTTCAAAATATAACCCCCAATGTATCCTTCGCACCTCGTGCTTAATGACCTCCTGAAAAACATTGCATTTAAAACGTCAACATAAAGTTGGTGAATTTCATAGGTTTAATAAATGATCATGCAGGACCGCAAGACTTTCCCTGTGATAATGCAACAGATGCAGACATCACAAATGTATTTACGTTTTCCTAAGCTCATGACACCGAAACTCGACATAATTGAATACAATATATAGATATATATTGCCTACATTGCCCGTGATGATGTTCAACCCTTAACATCCAGTATCCGACATGAAATACGTTCGTTTCTAATGATAGCTAGTCACCCGAACGGGGAAGTCATCCCAAATAGATCTATTTATAATCATTCGCGCTCACATAATGTAATCCACGACTACATATATGTAATTTAACAGTTCATGATTCATGGGCACAGTGGGTTATCGCTACTTAGGCAAAACGTAATCATGATAAAATGTACACTTGCGTCCAATTTGTAAAACGTGCATATGTTTCTCACCCCAAAACTTATAAAGTATGATTAAAGTAAAACGTGGGGCTATGAACTCACCTCAAATGAATTTGAACAGAGTATATCACTACTGATAAAGCGTCACGATAAAGACTGAATGCAACCTAATAAAGTATAGGTCGATTAAGAAGACTGCTAAGCATACAGACGAATAGTACACAATACAATGCCACATATATACTTGTAGTGAATTTTGATAAAATCATTGATGTATTTAGGATATAATAAAGGTTTTGATCTTTTATAATTAACATTGTACTATCGTTTGGGCTATCATTAAGGATAAAGGTCATGACAGTAAGTTTGAGGAGTCTAGGACACTTTAAATCGTAAATCCAGAACTCGTCAATACGTTACTCCGAAGAGGCCTCAATATCCTTTATAAAATTCCCTACTAATATAGCACTTGTAGTTAAAAATTGATATTTTAAATCATAAACATTTGAAAGACAAATAAAACACTATCAAAAGAATCAGTTAGCCTATGAGGAGAAAATAAGAGTTTTGTCATATGATCTAGCAGATAAATCAAACATTCTTGAGTATAAGGAAAAACTTATTAATCAAGCCTCTCAAGAAAAACAAGAGTTGCTGGCTACATTAGATAAAGAGTTAGCTAATCAAGAAAAATGGAGCAAACATGGACAAAACTTGTTTAAATTAATAGATAGCTCTATGACTGCTAGAACTAAAAAGGGATTAGGCTTTCATAATTTGGTCGGGGATGATGATTGGGGTTTTGGTAACTCTAAATTTAGTGTTTTTACCACTGACTTAGAAGACATAGGAGTAAAAAAAAAAAACCAAACCATAATTTACAATAGGTTTTGACAAAGTGGACCATATGTAGGCAGTTCCCCACCCATGACAGGGAACTATATGCCTACCATCTAATAGCTTCCAGATGATAATGAATATAAAGGGAATATGGGAAACAGACTAGTAAGACCACTGAAATCAAGACCCCTACGGGCAGTCTTGCTAAATTATAATGATTCTGCCTTCTTTGATTTCATGACAAGGTCTCGAACCATCCTTCCCAAAGACTTCTCCTTATTTGATTCTAGCATGGAGTGTTCTGAACCCAGTACCAGTGATAATGATTCTCTAGACTCTACTAGTGTCAAATCCACTAGAAGTGCTTCTGAAGAAACAAGAGTCACTGGAAGTATTTTAGGTCCTTATGTGTCTAATGCGTCTGTTCCTAAAGTGTTTCCATTTTCTGTAATTCAAAAACAAAGTGTGATAATTTGGTTCTTTGAATACGAGAAGTCTTTTTATCAGCGAATCATAAATCTATCTACTTCAATCCTGTTTCGTTTGTGAATACCAATCAATCTTATAAAAGACTGTGATTACTTAATGAGAAACGATTGAGTAAAGGGAGGGGTTCAAAAATAATGACTCCAAAAAGAAATCACCTCCAATCGTATTCTGCTGAAAGGTCCAACACCCAGTTCTCTGCTGAAACCCCTATATCCTCGAATTTTTCCCAATTCAGCTGAATAAACGGGCAAGCCTATTTGTGCGAACTAACAATTCTGCCTTGAAAAAGGCATCCATTTCCTAGCTTTATGTTATTCCAGCAAGACGTGCACGAAATGGTAGACCCACGACCCCTTATGTCCAACCTTTTTCTCATCCTCAAAGGCTATTGCATAGACTACCTTCTCATAATGGACATTTTTATGCTTATCTTAATAGCTTTTATGGCCAAAGTGTCTATTCTCCATCTGCTTATTGGACTTGGACTGATCCTGGCTTTGCCACTCACATGAGGTCCCACTCCAATAGAAAATCTAGTTCCAACTATTGGTACTAGTTTGACCCAAGTCAGTAATGACTTGGGTCCCTTGCTGTAACTAACATTTTTATTGTTGTTGTATATTGTAGGCTAACACCAAAACGTATGATAAAGCTAAAGATCGTGGCATTGTAGACAGCGGTTGTTCTAGAAGCATGTCTGGCAACAGAGACAAACTGGAAGATTTTGTAGCCATGGATGGTGGTGAAGTTACTTTTGGCGGTGGAGTTGGACATATTACTGGCAAAGGAACTATCCGGACCAAAACAATGGACTTTGAAAATGTGCTCTATGTTAAGGAACTCGATCAGTTCAACCTCATCTCTGTCTCTCAGATATGTGATAAGAAGCATCGAGTCCTATTCACTGAAAATGAATGCATTGTTCTCTCGTCCGAGTTCAAATTACCTGATCCTAGCATGGTTCTATTCACTGTTCCAAGGAGACACAACTTGTATACTTTTAGCCTGAATGATTTCTCTTCTCAAGGCAACATC
This sequence comes from Tanacetum coccineum, assembly GCA_026074375.1. NCBI lineage: Eukaryota > Viridiplantae > Streptophyta > Magnoliopsida > Asterales > Asteraceae > Tanacetum > Tanacetum coccineum. Next base: position 21,100 of record BQNB010060152.1, read on the forward strand.
ACTTGCTTGCTAGCCAAGGCTTCTGTGGATGAATCTAACAAATGGCATCGAAGGTTGGGGCATGTTAACTTTAAGAACATGAACAAACTCGTAACGGGCAATCTTGTATGAGGCCTACCTTCCAAGCTATTTCAGAATGATCACACATGTGTTGCATGCAACAAAGGGAAACAACATAAGGCTAGTTACAAATGGATCTCTGCTGTTAGCTTGATTCATCACCCTCTTCATCTTTTGCATATGGATCTCTTTGGACCGGTCTCTGTGCGAAGCATCAATCACAAGATCTACTGTCTTGTCATTACAGATGAGTATACCAGGTTTAGTTGGGTATTTTTCATGGAACACAAGAGTGAGACATACCTTCTTCTTAAAGATTTTATCACTCTTGTGGAGAATCAGTTCAACCACAAGGTTAAGTGTCTTAGATGTGACCATGGTACTGAATTCAAAAATGCAAAGTTCATTGATTTTTGTGGGGAAAAGGGTATTAAAAGGGATTATAGTAACCCCAGAACTCCACAACAAAATGGAGTTGCTGAGCGAAAGAATAGGACCCTTATAGAGGCTGCTCGCACTATGCTAGCAGACTCTTTACTTCCTACCATGTTTTGGGCTGAAGCGGTCAATACTGCTTGCTATGTCCTAAATAGGGTATTGGTGACTAAACCCCATAATAAAACACCTTATGAATTATTAACTGGTGAGGTACCTTCAATTAGCTATTTCAAACCCTTTGGGTGCCATGTCACTATTTTGAATACAAGTGACCCTTTGGGAAAGTTTGATGGGAAATCTGATGAGGGGTACATTGTTGGGTACTCCACCCATGGTAGAGCCTATAGAGTCTATAACCTTGCATCCCATAGGATTGAAGAGACTATGAATTTGAATTTTCTTGAGAACAAACCTAATATTCAAGGAACTGGGCAAGCTTGGTACTTTGACCTTGATTATCTTACAGATTCTTTGAATTATAGTAGGTCTAGTAGTACTAACCTCTCTGCAGGTACCCAAGCTACAGCATCTACATATGCAGGTTCTCAAGATCATGATGATTCAGACTCGGATGATGAGCAAGATGTGATAATTATACCCTCGTATCCTACTACATCTTTTGTGAATGCAGCTAAGTCTACCAATGATCAAGTATCACCTAGTGTGACACCTTCTTCAGTGAAAGATCAAGCTGAGAAGGATGCACTCACAGAGCTCCAAAGACAAGCTCAAGCTGGCATGAATCTTTCCAAGACATTTTCTGTTTCTGCTGAACGTTCTCCTCCAACATCTCCTGTTTCTGCTGAAGCTTTCAATTTTGCTGGTAGAACTATCAATTCTGCTGGAAGGAAGTCCAATTCTGCTGGACGCTCACAGGATGACCTTGGTGGGCCATCTCTCAGGTTTCCGACACCCTCAGAACTTGAATCTTCTGATTTACATGATGGAAGCAAGATATACAATTATCCTGACTCTGGAATCTTCACCTCTTCTTCTTATGACGATGAATATACTGGTCCTGATGTGACAAATATGAAATCTACAATTGATGTAAATCCTACTGCTACAACAAGGATCCATAATGTTCACTCACCTTCTTTGATCATAGGGAATGTCAGTTCTCCTGTGCAAACTAGGAGTCAATTAAAGGAGAAGAAGCAGTCAGCCAGTGCTTTTGTTAGTTATATTCAGCATCAACGCAGGAACAATCATATTGATTTCCAATTATGTATGTTTGCATGTTTCTTATCTCAGATGGAACCTGCAAGCGTTGATCAAGCTCTTAACAATCCTGATTGGGTTGAAGCAATGCAGGAAGAAATGCAACAATTCAAGAATCAACAGGTTTGGGTTCTTGTAGAACTTCCTAAGGGTAAAAGAGCGATTGGTACTAAATGGATTCTAAAAAATAAGAGGGATGCTAGAGGGATTGTATGTCGGAACAAAGCTCGATTGGTTGCACAAGGACACAGACAGGAGGAAGGCATTGACTACACTGAAGTCTTTGCACCAGTTGCTCGAGTTGAGGCAATCAGACTATTTTTAGCATTTGCTTCATTTATGGGCTTTATGGTGTACCAGATGGATGTCAAAAGTGCTTTTCTTAATGGGAAAATTGAGGAGGAGGTTTATGTTACTCAACCTAAGGGCTTTGTGGATCCCCAACACCCAAAGAAAGTTTACAAAGTTGTCAAGGCATTATATGGTTTACATCAAGCTCCGCGAGCTTGGTATGCTACACTTTCTTCATTCCTTTTGAAGAATGGATATCGACGGGGAACCATTGATCAGACTCTCTTTCTGAAGAAGAATGCCAAAGACATCATCCTTGTTCAAGTGTATGTGGATGATATTATTTTTGGCTCCACTCGACAGGATTGGAGTGATGAGTTCGAATCGCTCATGCAGAGTGAATTCGAAATGAGTTCCATGGGGCAGCTTACTTTCTTTTTGGGTCTACAGGTTGATCAACGGAAGGATGGGATTTTTATTCATCAACAAAAGTATGTTCAAGACATACTCACCAAGTTTGATATGGTCGACAACAAAGCGGCTTCTACTCCATTTGAGCCACCAAAGCTCAAAGATAACAGTTCTTCTGATGCGGCCGTTAATGTTCATTACTACAGGTCTATGATAGGATCCTTGATGTACTTAACTGCGTCGAGGCCAGACATCATGTTTGCTGTTAGTGCGTGTGCTCGAAATCAAGTTTCTCCTACCACGTCCAATCTTCTTGCTGTGAAACGCATTTTCAAGTATCTCAAGGCTTTTCCTAAGTTAGGCCTTTGGTATCCTCGGGATTCTCCATTTCATTTGGAAGCATTCTCGGATAGTGATTATGCTGGAGCTACAGGGGATAGGAAATCTACTACCGGTGGATGTCAATATTTAGGGAGACGGCTTATTTCTTGGCAATGTAAAAAGCAAACTATCGTGGCTACATCTTCTTGTGAAGCTGAGTATGTCGCAGCTGCTTCATGTTGTGGTCAGGTACTTTGGATACAAAATCAACTCTTAGATTATGGGTTTAACTTCATGAAAACCAAAATCTTTATCGATAACCAAAGCACCATAAGTATTGCAAAATCCTGTTTTCATCAAAAGAACCAAACACATTGAGATTAGGCATCACTTATAAGAGATGCTATGAAAAGGACTTATTGAGGTTATAAAATTCCCACTGAACGTAATTTGCAGACTTGTTTAACTAAAAAGTTTGAGGTCCTCGATTTTCATTCTTAGTGGTTAACATTGGGATGCTCAATCCATAGTGCCTATGTTTAAGGGGAGGCCTATGGTTGAGGGGAGGCATGCTGTTGTACTACATTTCTAGATTTTTATTTTATTTTTTTATTTATCTAGATATCTCGTTTGTCCATTGTATATTTCTTTTGTTTCAAATGTGGTTTCTGCTGCATCTCACCATTTCTGCTGAAACACAGTCTTTTCTGCTGATGTTTCTGGTTTCTGCTTTTTTTTTGTTTTGTTCCTGCTGATTCATCTTTGAAAAGAAAGAGTTGATTCTCCAAACGGATCCGGCTTTTTGGAGTGAGTTCTTAAATCCGGTGATATAGTTGGCAACTTGCTCATAAGTTGTATGGTTTTCACTCACCATATCACGTCGTGTGAAGAGTGGCTAGCCCATAAGTTCATGGCTTATGGTAAAGGCTGTGGAAACTCCATGATTAGATGGTTGGCACTTTACCAAAAAGTGACTGCGTGTTCCAACTCACCTGGTTTGTATGTTCGAATTAGTTGGAATGGTTTCAATCCACCATGGATATTCTTAGTATGTTATCCAAGGATTGACTAGCCCAAGAGTGTACGGCTACTTGGTAAAGCGCTTCTCAAATCCGTTTTATAGCGGTGATAGGTCGCTAAAACTTATCAGGGTAACTCAACTTACCGATGTTTCACGTACTGATTAGTTGAGACGGTTATCAATCCACCGTAGATATTCTTTCTTTTCGGTATCTAAGGATTGACTAGCCCACCAGGGTACGGCTGGTGGTAAAGGCCATCTCAATTACCGTTGATGGCTGTAATGACTTGCCAAAAGTCATATAGTTTGCAACTCACTATGTTTTCTGTACTGAGAGTTGATGGGGTTTTCAGTCCACCTGAGGATACACAACCTTACTGGTTACCAAAGGACTGGCTACTCCAGAGTTAATGGCTACTGGTAAAGAGACATCAAATCCATTTACGGTTCTGTCGATGATTCGCTTCCCTCATCTGGAAGTGATGAGGCCAGTTTGAAACTTTTGTACATACTGTCATGGTAGCAGTGGTGGTTCCAAACTTGTTGCTGTAAAGACTCTGCTTGGCCTTTCACTTGTTGCTGATTTGATACATTGCTATATGTTTACATTGTTGCTGATACATTCTTTCAAGACTCAACAAGGCCAAGCAGGCTGGCTTCTAGCTGTTGCTGTTGCTGTCAATCCTCCAGTGGCTAAAGAATTATCTATTTACTGAAACTGGACAATATGCAAGTTACAATCCAGTTTAGGGGAGAATTGGTTAGGATATTATCATTTATGCTGACTTAAAGTCCATTTCTGCTGATATAGTTCAGATTCTGCTGATTATATCAAGTCCATCATTTCCTGTGGATATTAATCATTTATGCTGATAGTAATATTGTTTCTGCTGATAACGCAGTTTTGTAATAGTTAGTTAGGATATGCATGAGAAATGTTAGGAAGTGATAATGCATATCAGTCAAAGCCCGTTTAGATAGATTGGGCCGCTAGGGTTTCACTAGTATATAAGAAACCCACGGCAATGTGGAATGTACACCTCTAGATCTCAAAAACACATTCCAATAGTTAGTATTTTTAATATATTGATCAATAGTGATCTGTTTCTTTCTTATTATCTCTGTTATCATTCTTCTTATTATCAAGTTATAGATTCCCTATAAGCATGGTATTCAACAAAGCCCTCTCTTGTAGATTTACTTGCGAAAGTTATCTACACACCTTAACAGGCTAGAAAGTCTATTACTGGGATCATCACCAATGGTATCAAGGCCCTGTTAGAGTCTCTGGATAAGAAGAATTTCCTGTCCTAAACCCTAACCCTATCAATCTCTCACAAAACTCCCTTACAGACTCTCAATGACTATTGAATTCAGTCCCTAGGGGGAAGTTGTCACCATACCTTACCTCAAGTCCCACTGTTAATAACACAGACAAAGTTCCCTAATCTAAAGTGGTTGAATATGATGTTTGGGCAATGAGATGCAAACCTACATCCAGATAATGATCTTCAATGCTGGAATGTAGTTATGAAAGGAAACCATGCAAGACCAACCACTACTGACTCCAATGGAAAAATAGTGTATCGGGATCCTGTTTCTGCTAGATGAGTACTTGGTTCTTCAAGAGAATCTAAAGCTCGATCCAACTCTGAGCTCTACACTACCAGATGAACACATATGATTTTAATCACATGAGTGATGGCAAAATGACATTTTGGGATGGCCATAAAAGCCAAGTTTGGATCGAATGAAGAGTCTAGAAAACTCCAAAAGACAATGTTAAAGCAAGCATTTGCTGAATTCAAGATGACATCAGAAGAAGGCCTTGGATAAAATGCTAATGAAAGGATGCATAAGAAGCCTGACTCAATGAACGAGTTTGAAAAATCAAACCAGAACAAGAATAAGTGTAATATGTGTTTTCTTAGAGCCTATGCTGAAAGCCGGGAGACAAGTTTCTCTGTCTTTAAGAGCAAAGGAGGATTGGATCTTCCTCACCTTTGAAGATCCTACAAGCAAACTTAATTCATAGAAAGTGATGTAAGAAGTGTATCTAGGACCCTCTCATACACAGCTTTTTTTTGTGTATTGCGGAGCGATCGCGCGAGAGCGCCGAGCGAGACTCAGAACTAACCCTTTTGTTCATAAAGGGGAGGATGCGTGAGAGCTAAACAACAGCATAGGTTTATCCATCCTTAATGATTTCCATCTCCACAAACATCATCAAATGAGCACTCTATAAAAGTGTCCAAGGTTGTTGATGATGTTGTCTACAGTCTTCTTGCTGATCATGAAAAGGATCAACAGCTTTGTTTTGATGATCTTGATCAATTAAACAAACAAGACTTGGAGGAGTATGACTTGAAGCATCAGATGGCTATGCTTTCTATTAGAGTTCGCAGGTTTGAAAAGAAAGCAGGAAGAAAGATCAAATTTAATGGAAGGGAAAGTGCAAGGTTTGACAAGCAATTGGTTAAATGCTACAAGTGTCATCAGAAGGGGCACTTCTCTAGAGAGTGTAGAGCACCAACCTCTCAAACAGAATACTCTACATACAAAGCTAGGGAAGAAAGGAATTCTCAGCCTGATAAGAAGGCTTTGGTATCTGTAGATGGATGTGGTGTTGTGAATTGGGACAGTATTCCAGAGGATAATGAAGTGGAAACAAGATCTTTGGATGTTTATGGAATGATGGCTAGTATGTATGATGAGTCAGATTCTGAAGATGATGTTTCTGCTGAAGAGTGTGTTCCTGCTGAAGTTGTGATTTCTGCTGATGATGTTGTAGATTCTGCTGAAGCTGTGGATTCTGCTGATTGTGTGGTTGTTTCTGCTGAAGGTTTTGTTTCTGCTGATTGTAGTGTTTCTGCTGGTGGTGCTCAAATTAGTGATCAACCACTTGCATTTGTTGGAGAGGTACATTCATGCTCTTTGTGTCATGACTCTAAATATCATTCTATTTTCAAACAGTATTCTGACCTAAGGAATCAATTTGATGCAACTGTTATTTCATTAAATTCTCACAAAGAAGCTGTTAAAACATTTGAAAGACAAATAAAACACTATCAAAATAATCAGTTAGCCTATGAGGAGAAAATAAGAGTTTTGTCATATGATCTAGCAGATAAATCAAACATTCTTGAGTATAAGGAAAAACTTATTAATCAAGCCTCTCAAGAAAAACAAGAGTTGTTGGCTAAATTAGATAAAGAGTTAGCTAATCAAGAAAAATGGAGCAAACATGGACAAAACTTGTTTAAATTAATAGATAGCTCTATGACTGCTAGAACTAAAAAGGGATTAGGCTTTCATAATTTGGTCGGGGATGATGATTGGGGTTTTGGTAACTCTGAATTTAGTGTTTTTACCACTGACTTAGAAGACATAGGAGCAAACCCTATTTACAATAGGTTTGACAAAGTTGACCATATGAAGGCAGTTCCCCCACCTATGACAGGGAACTATATGCCTACCTCCAATGCTTCTGATGATAATGAGATAGTAAGGGAATATGGGAAACAGACTAGTGAGACCACTGAAATCAAGACTCCTACGGGCAGTCTCGCTAATTCTAATGATTCTGCCTTCTTTGATTTCAGTGACAGGTCTTCCGAACCATCTCCCAAAGACTTCTCCTCATTTGATTCTAGCATGGAGTGTTCTGAACCCAGTACCAGTGATAATGATTCTCAAGACTCTACTAGTGTCAAATCCACTGGAAGTGCTTCTGAAGAAACAAGAGTCACTGGAAGTATTTTAGGTCCTTATGTGTCTAATGCGTCTGTTCCTAGTGTTTCTTTTTCTTGTAATTCAAAAACAAAGTGTGATAATGTTGGTTCTTTGAATAAGAGAAGTCTTTTCAGCAATCATAAATCTTCTACTTCTAAATCCTGTTTTGTTTGTGGAAGTACCAAGCATCTTATAAAAGACTGTGATTACTATGAGAAACGATTGGATAAAGGGAGGGGTTCAAGAAATAATGACTCAAAAAGGAAAACACCTACAGACGTTTCTGCTGATAGGTCCAACCCCATTTCTGCTGATACCCCTATATCTGCTGAATTTCCCAATTCTGCTGATACGGGTAAGCCCATTTGTGCTGATTCTTACAATTCTGCTGAAGCATCCATTCCTGCTGGTTATGTTATTCCAGCAAGACGTGCACGAAATGGTAGACCCACGACCCCTTATGTCCAACCTTTTTCTCATCCTCAAAGGCCACTGCATAGACTACCTTCTCATAATGGACATTTTTATGCTTATCTTAATAGCTTTTATGGCGAAAGTGTCTATTCTCCATCTGCTTATTGGACTTGGACTGATCCTGGCTTTGCCACTCACATGAGGTCCCACTCCAATAGAAAATCTAGTTCCAACTATTGGTACTAGTTTGACCCAAGTCAGTAATGACTTGGGTCCCTTGCTGTAACTAACATTTTTATTGTTGTTGTATATTGTAGGCTAACACCAAAACGTATGATAAAGCAAACTATCGTGGCTACATCTTCTTGTTAGGCTTTATAAGAGATGCTTATGAAAAGGGACTTATTGAGGTTGATAAAATTCCCACTGAACGTAATGTTGCAGACTTGTTAACTAAAAAGTTTGATGGTCCTCGATTTTCATTCTTAGTGGTTAACATTGGGATGCTCAATCCATAGTGCCTATGTTTAAGGGGAGGCCTATGGTTGAGGGGAGGCATGCTGTTGTACTACATTTCTAGATTTTTATTTTATTTTTTTTATTTATCTAGATATCTCGTTTGTCCATTGTATATTTCTTTTGTTTCAATGCTAACCAAGTGCAGGTTGAAAAGGATGCATAAGATGTGGTTTCTGCTGCATCTCACCATTTCTGCTGAAACACAGTCATTTCTGCTGATGTTTCTGGTTTCTGCTGATTTTGTTTTGTTTCTGCTGATGTACTTCATTTGTGCTGAAACATGTCTGTTTCTGCTGACACGGTATGCTGACAGTCCTGCTTTGGTCTTGGATTTGGATTATGGGGATCGGTGCGTAATTTGTAGCTGCTTAGTGAGACGTATTATGATGCCTCTAACGTCTGGCAATGATCTAGGATCGAGTGGGCAAATCCATAGCTGGCGTTGTTTTATGGTGAAAACCGGTGTCCATGTGTTAGAAAACAGTTGCTGGGGAGATGTCTACATGTTTGCGGACCAAAAACGTATCCTATTGCTGGTCAACTTTCAGATGTTGTTAGACCATGTTTGGGATAAGTTGACAGCTATTCCCTTACGCACAATGTGTACATCTGCTGTGGTTTGATTCGGTCTCTATTTTTAGAGCGACTGATTCCTTCTAAATTGAACCTTTGGTATTAGCAACTATACTTTTAGGTAATTTTGTATATATTTCTTCTTTACTGACTTTTGCTTTTGTTTGTATATATTCTCTTTTTTATATGTTGTAAATGAGCAAATGATTGCTCAATAATTAGTAATGTTATTGGCGAATCCCAATTGGTTGAAGGTGCTTGCTACCGACAACAACAAATGGTTATCACTCACCATGTTTCTTGAAAACGAAGAGGTGATTCTCCAAACGGATCGACTTTTTGGAGTGAGTTCTTAAATTCGGGTGTTATAGTTGGCAACTTGCTCTATAAGTTGTATGGTTTTCACTTTACCATATCGTCGTGTGAAGAGTGGCTAGCCCATAAGTTCATGGCTTATGGTAAAGGCTGTGGAAACTCCATGATTAGATGGTTGGCACTTTACCAAAAAGTGACTGCGTGTTCCAACTCACCTGGTTTGTATGTTCGAATTAGTTGGAATGGTTTCAATCCACCATGGATATTCTTAGTATGTTATCAAGGTTGAACTAGAACCAAGAGTGTCGGTACTTGTAAAAGCGCTTATAAATCACGTTTATATAGCGGTGATAGGTCGCCTAAATTATTAGGGTAACTCAACTTACAAATGTGTCACGGACTGATTAGTTGAGACGGTTATCAATCCATCCGTAGATAGTCTTTCTTTTTCGGGTTTCTAAGGATTGACTGGCCCTCCAGGGTACGGTCGTTGGAAAAGGGCCATCTCAATTACCAGTTGATGGCTGTAATGATTGCCAAAAGTCATATGTATGCCAATCGCATATGTTTTTTGTCCTGAGAGTTGATGGGTTTTCAGTCCATCTGAGGATACACAAACTTATGAGTTACCAAAGGATGGCTACTCCAGAGTTAATGGTACTGGTTAAAGAGACATCAAATCCATTTTTCGGTTTGTCGATGATTCGCTTCCCTCATATAGAGTGATGAGGACAGTTTGAAAAACTTTTGTACTTACTGTCATTTGCGTTGCAGTGGTGGTTTCCAAACTTGTTCTGTATAATAGACTTGCTTGCCTTTCATTATGTTGCTGATTTGATACATTGCTTATATGTTTAATTTGTTGTGATACATTTTTCAAGACTCTTCAAGGCCAAGAGGCTGGCTTCTTGCTGTTGCTTGTTGCTGTCAAGTATCTTGCTCAACTTCTGTGGTGCATTCATATAGGGTTGCCTGATCAATCCTCCAGGTGTTGAAAGTTATTTGATTAAGTAAATGGAAACGGTCAATAGCAATGTTACAATCCAGTTTAGGGGAGGATTGTTAGGATATGTCATTTCTGCTGACTAGGTCATTTCTGCTGATATAGGTCTTTTCTGTGATGGATATCAAGTACATCATTTTGCTGATAGTTAGTCATTTTATGACTGTTAGTTAATATTGTTTTGCGGGGGGATGTGATTAGGAATATTGTTTCTGGATGGATAACGCAGTTTTGTAATAGTTTAGTAAGGGTTATGCATGAGATAATGTTTGGATAGTGATAATGCAATCAGTCACAAGCCAACGTTTTGATAGATATTGGTGCGCTAGGGTTTCACTTAGTATATAAGAACACCACGGCGTTGTTGAATGGACACCTCTAGATCTCAAAAACATATTCCAATAGTTAGTATTTCTAATGTATTGATCAATAGTGATCTGTTTCTTTCTTATTATCTCTGTTATCATTCTTCTTATTATCAAGTTATAGATTCTGCATATAGCTTGGTATTCAACCAAGAGCCTCTCTTGTAGATTTCTGCGAAATTTATTTCCACCTTAACTGGTAGAATGATCTATTACTGGGATTCTATCATGGACATTATCACGAAGAAAGTGGGGGCGTATTTCGATGTGGTTGGTACGAGAATGTTGCATGGGTTTTTGTAAGGTCAATCGCGCCGTTGTTGTCGCACATGATGGGAACGGTCATCGCGTCGTGCGTCGTAGTCATAAGAGTTTGTTTCATCCTTAGGGCTTGTTGGACATGCCTTTTCCGGCGCTTACTTATTCACTTCGTTAGTGGATATAGCAAGAGCTGGTTTGTTTCGGCGTGAAACCAAGTTGTCAAACAACATCCCACCGAACGTACAACTTCCGATAGTTCTCTTTCGGTCAATATTCCCGCATTGATCAGAGTCGGCTATATATACGGTTTCCTATGCCGGTCCCTTTGGATACCACTATTCCTAAGTGCGTAGTGCCTTTAAGTATCGAAAAGATATGTTTTAACCGCTTCAAGGTGAGAGTTTTTTGTGCCTCTTAAAGCGGGCACAAGGAGAACTAACATAATATACGGGCCTACTTGCCGTTAGGTACTCAATAAACTTACCTACATGCCTCGCAACTTGCTACATCTAACGACTCACATCTTCTAATCTTCGGGAGTTTGTATCGGAGGGTACATGGAGGTTTTCATTGGTTTAGAATCTCTAGACAAAGTTCTTAGCATTTCTTTATTTACTAGATTGATTATAGAATATTACCGTCCTTCCATTTGTTTAAATTTGTAATCAAAGGACGAAGTTAAGTTATAACCCATCATGCTCATCTTCGAATCGTCATGCTGATTTTGGCTAAAATTCATAACACTTTTCTTGACATGTGAACTGAAAATATAATTCCATCGACATATATTTGAAACAATGATGAGGATTTGAACTTTTCTTCTTAGTAAAAAGAGTGTTATCTACCATTCCCATTCTATATTCATGTTAAATAAGAAAAGCTTTTAATCTATCATACCAAGATTTGGGTGCTTGTTTAAGAACATATAAAGCTTTCTTTAATTTATAAACATGGTCTGTTTTTTTGAAATCAATGAGTCCCGGAGGTTGTGCCACGTATACCTCCTCATTGATAAAACCGTTCAGGAATGCACTTTTTACATCCATTTAGAATAATTTTAAATCTAAGGCGCAAGCATAGGCTAATAATATCCTAATAGATTCAAGTCTAGCAACCGGGGCATAAGTTTCATCATAATCGATGCCCTCTTGTTGGTTGTAGCCTTGCGCAACTAACCTAGCCTTATTTCGAGAAACAACACTGTTCTCGTTTAACTTATTTTTAAATACCCACTTAGTTCCTATAATTGTCATATTCTTAGGTTGTGGAACTAACTCCCAAACGTCGTTAGCAATGAATTGACTTAATTCTTCTTGCATGGCGACTATCCAACTTTCATCTCCTAATGCCTCATTCACATATTTAGGTTCTATAGTTGATATAAAACAAAATAAGTTACTTTGGTTTTGGGCTTGTGACCTAAGGGTTCTTTGGTTAAGGTTTCCTATGACATTTTCTAATAGGTGGTTCCTAGATTCCTTGATGTTGACTATTTCATTAATTTCTAAAGTTTCATCCACAATGTCGTTTTCTAGGTTTTTTTTCGGTGACCTTAATTGCTTCTTCTTCATCTAAGTCATCATCCACCAAGGGTGATGTCTTAGAGGGTGGAGGAGTTTCATCGAATGTCACGTTAAGTGATTCTTCGACTTTCCTAGTGTGTTTGTTTAGGATGATGTAAGCTTTGCTATTTTGAGAATAACCTAAAAAGACACCTTCGTATGACTTTGGGTCAAACTTGGTAAGGTAGTCCTTTGTGTTCAAAATGAAGCATTTGCTTCCAAACACTCTAAAATAATCTAACGTAGGTTTTCTACCTCTTAAGAGTTCATAAGGTGTTTTTCCTAGAATGGCTCTAATGAGAATTCGGTTGAGAATGTATGTTGAAGTATCTACGACGTTACACCAAAACTATTGTGGTAACGATTGCTCGTTCAATATGGTTCTACTTATTTCCTGAAGTGTCCTATTTTTCCTTTTAACCATGCCATTTGATTGAGGAGTGCGTGGAGCCGAAAAGTTATGAGTAATACCATTGGCATTACAAAACTCTCCAAATTGCACTTCATTATCAAATTCTCTACCGTGGTCGGTTCTTATTGACACTATTGTACATCCTAATTGGTTTTGGATTTTCTTACTAAATATTTCGAATTGATCGAAAGCTTTGGTTTTATTCTTAAGAAATCTAGTCCAAGTATACCTAGAGTAGTCATCTACTATGACTAGGGTGTAACGGTTTCCTCCGTAACTCCGTACGACGGATGGAGCGAAGAGGTCCATATGGAGAAGTTCTAAGCATCTAGTCGTTGAGACTACATTCTTAGCTTTGTGACTAGTGTGAGCTTATTTTTCAATTTTGCAAGCATCACAAAAATGTTGATCAAACTTAAGCTTAGGTAAGTTTCTAACTAAATCCTTAGATGCCAACGATTGAATGAGACACATATTTGCGTGTCCTAATCTCCTATGCCACAAGGTGGAATTTTCATTAATCGTTACTAGACAAATTTGATCCTTTGGCTTATTTCCTAATTTAATCACATATAAGCCTTTCTTCCTAATACCTCTACCTATGAATTTACCGTCCTTAGTGATTTTACTATCATGTTCAAAGAAAGTTACTCTATTCACATATTTGTCCTATACTTAGCAAATTAAATCCTAAGTTATCAACATGTTCTACATTACCTATTTTGAAACCGTACCTTTGCCAATGATGTAACCACACAGATTACTACCAAAAATAACGTTACCTCCATTGTATGCCTTGTAAGTGGAGAAAAGCTTTCGGTTGCCCGTCATATGTTTAGAGCATCCGCTATCCTTGATCCATTCGTCGGGCTCCAAGTCAACTCCAAGGCATATCTATTTATATAAGACAATAACTCAAACATTTGGTCCCCAATATCTTATGGGTCCAAAGTTGTTAGTGCCAAACATCCCTTGCATTTGATGTAATTGGTTAGGATGTGAGAATAGAGGACACATTTCCCATGGCATGTAACTTTGACGTGGAAAGTTGTTCCAACTTACGGGAAAGCCATGAGGTTGGTTTTGTCGACCAACATGTGTTTTTGGTTGTGGTGTTTTAGGACGAGAATAATTATTATTCTTGGAGGTGGAGTTTTTGATCTAAAATTGGGTTTAGAAAATCCAACTTCAGGTTTTGACAATGGCTTATAAGTCACTAGCAACGGGAACTTTGGCATTGTTTACAATTATGTGTTTTGGTCTAGGACCCAAAATAAATTTTTGAAAAGACACAGTTTTCTCAGATCCAGGCATTTCTGGTGGTGGTCCCATATTTATTTTGGGGGCCGCCTGAACATTAAGGGGGCTGCCCATATTTATGGGACCTCCATCAGAATACTCCTTTTTTAAGCTTTCACAAATTTTATTTCCTTAGTTCCACTAGATGATGCTTCAAGTGAATTAAACCCTAAACCTAATTTATCACCGGAGAGTTTTTGATTACTTAACATTTCATTTGAGCAATGTGTACTCTTTTCAAATTTGTTTAATCTAGTATATTCATCTTTGAGTTTTTCATTCTCAATTTTAAGTGCATGACACTTTGCACAATCGAGATCAACTTCTTTGTTTTTCTCGAGTGTGGACAATTTATCTTTTAATTCTCTAAGCTCATTTTCTAAACTATTTCTAGTAGCTTTAACTTTTTGTTTTTAGTGATTATCTTTAGACTCATTTTGCATAACTTATCATATTTGTTGTCTAAAGCTATATCATCAATTGATGAATTTTCATCACTAAAGCAAGATGATTCGAAACATACCTCACTTGATGCGTGAGCTACAAGACATGTTTCATCTTTGACCTTTTCATTATCTTCTTCATCGTTATCGCTCTAAGAGCCTCTGACAAAAGCTCTTTGGTTCTTATCTTTTGGTGGTTTTAGACATTCTCCAATAAGATGATTCGGGTCGCCACATCTAAAGCATTTTCTATCACCTTTACCGTTCTTGTCATCACGACTTCTTTGGTACGTCTTTTTGTCATTCCGAGGTTGTCTCACAAATCTACCTCTTCTTTTAAAGAACTTCTTGAAGTCTCTTACCGCCATGACGTACTCTTCGTCTTCACTACCGGAAGTCGAACACTCTTCATCACTATATTCTTTCATAACCTTTAAAGCAAGAGATTTCCTTTCAACTTTTGCTTTAACTATTTCAGAATCTTTCTTGATGATCATCTCTTAGACTTTGAGGTTTCCAATGAGCTCATCAAGAGATAGTGATGTTAAGTCTTTCGACTCTTCAATCGCTGTGACCTTTGCTCTCCATTTCGGATGTAGAGCCCTAAGAAACTTCCTTACGTAGTTTTTGCTAGAATAACTGTTGATCCCAATCCTTGATCGATTCTTTAGGTTGTCTAAGGTTAAATTACCTTAGATAAATCCAAAATAACTTGTTATAGAAACTTTGTATGTATACTAAAGTGTATGCGGAATCTACACATTTATATCTAGAAGTATTATGAATAAAATAGTAATCGTGAATGAACAAAGATATAACCAAACGCTCCAATATTATTAGATCAATAATAC
>BQNB010060153.1:0-13316 GCA_026074375.1 Tanacetum coccineum
GTAAGCTTTTGTCATTTGAGTTTTGAGTTAAAACTATCAAAGTTTTTAAGTGTTAATTTCAAAGCTTAAAAAGCCATTTTTAATCTCAAAATTTAGGTCAGTTAAAGTTAGTTTTAGATTTAGAAATTCATAGCACAAGCTCCTTAGGTGTCAAGCTCAATCTATTTGAGCTTATTTTGAAGTTTAGCTTTTAATCACTAGCTTAAAATTAGGTTTGAATTTTGCCATTTAGCTTTTAGGAAAACATGGAAAAACTCAGCATATACTGAGTGTAAGTGGCTTTTTCTCTTAGCTTTTTCATAGCTTATTTGAGTTTCAAACTCCTTTTTCTTTGCTGATTATTGTAGCTTATAGGATAAGCTTGATCTGCGTATAATCCATTAAGCCATAAGGATCCATTTACTAGCTTAAAAATAAGCTAGAATATGCCCTTATAGGCTGTTTTAGCAGTTTTGGCCAATATTGCTATTTGCTTATCTGAGCTTATAGCTTATTGGATTTGCTTATCTCATGTTTCATTCTGCTTATTAGGTTAGCTTTTAAGTGCGTTTAGCTTATTTAGCTTAGGGTAGAGCTTATTCAAGCTTACTAGCTTTTTCAGTTTAGCATTTTAAGTTTAAAAAGCCTTATAAGTGAATCTGTCATTTTAAGCTTAGGTTAGCCCATTTTATTTGCTTATTTTTGTTCTATAATGCTTATTAGGTATAGCTTATTGTCTGTTGTAAGCTCATTTGCTTTTTAGTAGCTTATTAAGTTTTAAAAAAAGCCAACAGTTAGGCTTTATAGCCCTTAGCTTAAATCCTAGACTGCCACTTTTGTTAGCTTATTTCTGTGCTTATTTGTGGTTTTTATAAAAAGTCATTTCACATAAAGTCCTTATTTTTAGCTTATCTAAAAAGATGTTTCAAAAATTTTGCAAAATAAAAATACTTGGGAAGTTGGGAAGTCATGGGTGAGCAGGGCTAGAACCCGTGACCTCTACCAACCTCTACCAAGCATTTTAACACCACCACATACAACCACTCTGCTCTTGGGACTTTTTCATTATTGTCTCCACTCACTTTTCTTTTATACATGTTTTCTCCTTTTTAGTTATAAGCCATTTTCTGCTTATTTCGAGCTTATTTCAATAAGCTGTTGATCCCAGCTTATTTTTCTTACATTTAGCTTAGTGCAAAATATTTTTCACAAATTTTTCAGAATTTTCCAAATTAGTTTAGTGTTTTTAACATTTAATTTAGATTAAAAGTGTTTTTAATTCATAATAAAAAATATAAAAGTCAAAAAAATATAATTTTTTTTCTAAAATTTTCTTTTATCATTTAGGATTGTTAAAAATTAAATTTTCATTTGTAGGGTCAAAATTTTAGATATTGGGTTTAAAAAAAACGGGTTTTAAATCCCGTTATCGTTTTTAGTGTTTTAGCCTTATTTGCTTTCGTTTTTAGCGTGCCTTTACTTGTTTGTGCATTTCATTTATAGATATAGAAAACCAAATCAAATTTGTGATATTCAAGCATTGTTCCAAAAACGTTACCTCGATTTTCCATTCACGCCTCGTCGGGATACGACCTGGGAAGGTTTTTTTTTAAGATTGCTTTGGGTAAAAGTAATTTTCCTTTAAAAAGCCTTACGGAATACTTCTCTTCTTATTATTGATATTTTTGAGATAATTCTTATTATTATATATTTATATTAAATATATATATATATATATATATATTTATATATACTAAAGGAATTATTTTAAGCAATCAATTTTTGGCGCCGCTATCGGGGAGGTTGTGAAACGGTTATTATGTACGTTTGAAGATTAGTGCTTGAAAAACCTTCTCCGTGAAGTTTATTGCTTATTTTGTGAATATATAAAATACAAAAATATTTTATTTTCTTGATTTTCATTTTCATTATATAAAAACACAAAAATCATTATAAATACTTTTCCTAAAGTATTTCCAATGCCAAAAAAATTGAAAAACCAACAAAACAAATCGTGTTGTTAATCGTTATAATCGGCTCACCTTTGAATTACAAACTATAAGGGGGGTATAAGGAGGGCTTGATCCAAGGAACATCGCCCAAAAAGGAAGAACGCTTTTAAATCGCTTCGGTGTGCTAATTCTTTCTGCTCTCTTGTGCGTAATTTAAAGAGCTACCATGGACTTTTAACTTCCGATTACCAAAAATATTGTTTTTCATAATTAGTGCATGCGCACTCGTTCTCAAACCCGTAACCGTCCTCAACAACATGTCCCACTGAATATTAAACCATTTAATCTTGAAGAACCTATTGAAAATCAAGCTCCTTCATAAACTAACTATGGCCGAAATCAAACGTACTATGGCAGGCAGTTTCACACAAGCACCTAACCGATGGTTACGAGGATCAATCGTTGTTCCCCAGCGATCACCTAACGCGACAACTTTGAGCTTAAACATGGTTTGCTCACTCTTGTGCAAAATAAACCATTTTGCGGACATGATAAAGAAGATCCTCATGCTCACATTTGATATTTCAACAAGATCACTTCTACGTTGAAGTTCCCAAACGTTCCGAATACGTCGATTTAGCTTGAGGGGGACACCCTGATTTGGCTTGAAAAAGAACCCCCTCGATCGATTCTTACTTGGGATGATCTTGTTTCAAAGTTTATCAACCAATTTTTCCCTCCTTCCAAAACAACAAACATTCGAAATGAAATCACTAGTTTCCAACAACGTTTTAATGAATCTATTAGTGAGGCATGAGACCGATTCAAGGATCTCCTTCATGCATGCCCACATCATGGTTTCTTAGAATTACATCAACTCGATACTTTCTACAATGCTTTAAACTCTAATGATCAAGATTCATTGAATTCCGCCGCGGGTGGTAATTTTTTAGACAAAATGCCTCGAGATTGCATAGCCATCATCGAGAGCAAATCCAAAGTTCATTATTCACGAAGCAAAGCGATTGTTGCCAAAGTAAGTACGAGCTCTTCTACCCCCGCTATTTCACCCGATGTTGCCGAACTTAAAGATATGGTGAAAGCCTTGCTTCTCGATAAGAAAAACCAATCCCAAGCTCCCGCTACCGTAAAAGTGGTCGAGGAAAGTTGTGTAACTTGTGGTGGTGCTCATTCTTACTGTAATTGTCGTTACAAATATTCAAGAATACATGTCACAAGCCGCCACGGTTAACTACAACCAAGGAAATACCGGTTACCGTCCTCTGATGGTTGCAAATCTAATTCTAGCTCCTGGTTTTCCTCCAGTTCAAAACAATCAAAATGATCAAAGGAATAATCAAAACCATTACAATCAAAACTAGAGGAATACTTATAACTAAAGTCTAATTTATCAAACCCCGGCTTACCAAGCTCCGGCTCCTCAAACACAAGGTGTGTCAAAGGATGACTTTCAAATCTACATCAAAGCTAATGATGCGGTTATGAAAAATATGCAAACCCAAAACCAAAACATGCAAAACCAAATGACCAATTTAACGCACATGCTTACTAAATTCATGAATTCCAATACCGTCTCTACTTCGGGCTCGGGTTCTCTTCCTAGCAACACCGTTGCTAACCCGAGAAGTGACTTGAAAGCAATCACTACTCGAAGTGGTGTTTCTTATGATGTGCCTCAAGTTCCACCTCCGCCTTCTTCTCTTCCTAAGGTGGTGCAACACAAAACCGAGGTGACAAAGGATACGATGCAACCAAAGTACCAAAAACATCCAACCTTCGGAGGTCCAAACCTAAAATGATGAGCCTGTTGTGGCTCCAAAGACTAAACTAACCATACCTTATCCTTCAAGGATTAACAAGGAGAAGCTCTGTATAAAAGACGATCTTTTAGCTTTGAAATTTATGGACATTTTTCAGAATCTCCACTTTGAGCTAAGCTTCACGGATTCTCTCCTACACATGCCCAAGTTTGCACCAATGTTTAGAAAGCTTCTCAATAACAAAGATAAGATTATTGAGTTAATTAAGACACCGGTGAATGAGAATTGCTCGGCGGTTATCCTTAAAAAGTTTCCCAAAAAACTTGGAGACCCTGGGAGATTTCTTATACCGTGTGATTTTCCGGAGATGGATGAATGCTTAGCCTTGGCTAATCTCGGTGCAAGCATCAACCTAATGCCTCTTTCCGTATGGAAAAAGCTAAATCTCCCAGATTTGACCAAGACCCGAATGATACTTAAACTTGCCGACCGAACGATTTCTACTCCAACCGACATTGTCGAGGATGTTTTCTTGAAAGTTGGAACATTTTTCTTTCCGGCCGACTTCATTTTCATTGATTATATTGCCGATCCTCAGGTTCCTTTGATTCTCGGGAGACCTTTCTTGAGGACGGCACGAGCTTTGATTGATGTTCACGGTGAACAAATGACCCTTCGACATGATGACCAATCCATAACATTCAAAGTTAGTAATACTAATACATTCTCCTACAATACTATTGAATCGGTTAATCGAGTCGATGTTATTGATGTAGCTTGTGAGAAGTTTGCTTAAGAAGTACTTAGATTTTCAAACATTTCCAAGAGTGGCAATCCCACCCTAACTTTGGAACTAATCCTTTCTACTTCTCCTACCTCTCTCACTCCTTTTGAGGGAGGTGACTTCATTTTGGAATAAATTGAAGCTTGTCTTACTAGCGAATCAATTCCACCGGGAATTGATGATGCAGACTTCGATCCAAAAGAAGATCTTCTCACCCTTGAAAGATTGCTTAATTCTAACCCTTCTTCCACCCTCCCTCCGGAAGAACAAAAATTAAAGGAACTTAAGACCGTTGAACCTTCTAGTGATGAACTCCCCGAGCTTGAGCTCAAAGACTTACCACCTCATCTTGAGTACGCATTTTTGGAGGGTACAGATAAATTACCCATCATAATCGCTAAAGACATAAAAGATGAGGACAAGACTGCTCTTGTTAAGGTTCTTAGATCACATAAGCGTGCCATAGCTTGGAAGATGTCAGATATTAAGGGAATAGATCCAAAGTTTTGTACCCATAATATTTCGATGGAAGATAATGTTAAACCCACGGTGCAACATCAAAGGCGGGTTAACCCAAAAATTCACAAGGTTATCAAGAAAGAAGTTATCAAACTTCTTAAAGCCGGATTAATTTATCCCATCTCCGATAGCCCGTGGTTTAGCCCCGTCCATTGTGTGCCCAAGAAAGGTGGTATAACCGTAATTGAAAATGATGACAATGAATTGATACCTACTCGATTAATTACGAGATGGCATGTATGCATTGACTACCGAAAGTTAAATGATGCCACCCGTAATTATCATTTTCCATTACCGTTTATGGACCAAATGCTTGAGAGACTCGCGGGAAATGAATACTATTGTTTTCTAGATGGTTTCTCGGGTTACTTTCAAATACTAATTGACCCAAAGGACCAAGAGAAGACCACCTTCACTTGCCCTTATGGAACTTTTGCCTATCGACGCATGCCTTTTGGCTTATGTAATGCTCCGGGCACGTTCCAAAGGTGCATGATGGCCATTATCCACAACATGATCAAGGAAACAATGGAGGTCTTCATGGATGATTTCTTAGTCTTCGGGGATTCTGTCTCTTCATGCCTCTCCCATTTAGACAAAATGCTCAAAAGGTGCGAAGACACCAATCTTGTTCTAAATTGGGAGAAGTGCCATTTTATGGTCAAAGAGGGATCGTCCTCGGCCATAAAATTTCTTAGTCTGGGATTGAGGTCGATATAGCCAAAGTTGATGTAATAGCAAAATTACCTCATCCCATAACCGTCAAATGAGTTAGAAGTTTTTTAGGACATGCTGGATTTTACCGTAGGTTTATTCAAGACTTCTCAAAAATCTCCTGACCAATGACCCACCTTCTAGAGAAAGAAACTCCATTTGTCTTTTCCAAGGAATGTGTAGAGGCATTTAATACCCTTAAGAAGAAATTGACCGAAGCACCGATTTTAGTTGCCCCCGATTGGGACCTACTGTTTGAGATTATGTGTGATGCTAGTGACTTTGCGGTAGGTGCGATCTTGGGGAAACGTAAGACAAAACATTTTCAACAAATATACTATGCAAGCAAGACTATGACCGACGCTCAAGCTCATTATACTACTACAGAAAAAAAGCTTTTAGCCGTATTATATGCTTTCGAGAAATTCTGGCCATATCTTGTCTTGTCAAAAACAATAGTATATACGGACCACTCAGCTCTTAAGTATCTCCTCGCTAAACAAGATGCTAAACTGAGATTGCTTCATTGGATTCTCCTACTCCAAGAATTTGATGTCATTATCCATGATAAAAAAGGAGCGAAGAATCTAACGGCCGACCACTTGTCTAGATTAGAGAACCCCCACCAAAGTAAGCTCGAGAAAAAGGAAATTACAAAAACATTTCCTCTCGAGACACTTGGTATGGTGACTTTTCGTGGTGATGCTAGTACCCTATGGTTTGTCGATTTTGCAAATTACCATGCGAGGAATTTTGTGATTAAAGGGATTTCATCCCAACAAAAGAACAAGTTTTTCAAGGATGTTAAGCACTACTTTTGGGACGACCCTTACTTGTTTAAAGTGTGTGCAGATCAAGTGATTTGGCGGTGTGTTTTTGGCCAAGAGGCCCATGATATCCTCATGGCTTGCCACGATGGTCCCACCAGTAGACATCACGGTGCCAACTACACTGCTAAAAAAGTCTTTGATTCAGGATTTTATTGGCCGACTATTTACCGAAATGCCCATGACTTGGTCACAAGGTGTGATGCTTGTCAACGTCAAGGAAAAATTTCACAAAGGGATGAAATGCCACAAAATGCAATCCAAGTTTCTGAGATCTTTAACGTATAGGGCATCGATTTCATGGGACCATTCCCATCTTTACGAGGGAACAAGTATATACTCGTGGCCGTCGATTATTTGTCAAAATGGGTTGAAGTGAAAGTGCTCCCCACCAATGATGCTCGAGTTGTTTGCAAAATTTTAAAATCTCTCTTCGCCCGATTTAGGACCCCTTGTGCTATCATTAGTGATCGCGGTACCCATTTTTGCAATAACCAGTTTGCAAAGGTCATGCTTAAATACAGAGTTACTCACCGTCTCTCCACCGCGTATCACCTACAAATAAGTGGGCAAGTTAAGGTTTCAAATCGTGGTTTGAAACACATTCTTGAGAGGACCGTAGGCGAACACCGTGCTTCGTGGTCCGATAAGTTGGATGACGCCTTGTGGGCCTTTCGTACCGCATTTAAGACACCCATTGGGTGTACTCCTTACAAGTTGGTGTACGGAAAGGCTTGTCATCTACCCATCGAGCTCGAGCACAACGCCTGCTGTGCCTTGAAACATTGCAATTATGACCTTGTTACTGCAGGAGGTCACCGAAAAGTTCAAATGAATGAATTAAATGAACTTCATGATCAAGCCTATGAGAACTCTTTGATCTACAAAGAGAAGACAAAGAGAATCCATGACTCCAAGATCAAGAACCGCGTTTTCAACGTTGGTAAGCAAGTCCTCCTCTTTAATTCTAGATTAAAGATTTTCTCGGGCAAGCTTAAGACCCGCTGGATGGGACCATTCACCGTTACCCAAGTATTTCCATATGACACAGTCAAGTTGTCTCAAACCGATGGGCCAAACTTCAAGGTGAATGGTCATAGACTTAAGCACTACTTTGGAGGGGACATACCACCGATGGTTGTCCCGGATCTTCAAACTTTCCCCATGGACTAATGAATTCGTGGTCAAGTCGAGCTTGTGACTCGGTTAACAAAAACTAGGCGCTTCATGGGTGGCAACCCATGCTTATCCTAATATATTTATATAGTAGTAACGAATAAGTGTGTTGTGAGGAGGCTCGCCTTTTCATTTCTCGTATTTTGTGTTTTGTGTTTTGTGTTGTATGTATAGGATTGCCCGGATTTTGAAGCCTCTCGTGCTTATGGTTTTGTCCTTCCTTCACTCGAGCTTCAAATCCTCAGCTTCATTATGGGAATCCAATATCCAAATCTTATCGACTAACGTTTATCTTTAAGCATACTTAATAAAAGGATTAGGATTTACGTAGAGACCCTTCTTAAAACATTGAGGACAATGTTCAATTCTAGTATGGGGGGGGGAGGGGATCTATCGATTTGATTGTGCCTGCAGTCGTTGTTTTCACGTAATTCCGTTTTTACCACCTAAATACCAAAAAAATGAAAAAATTTAAAAATTTTCAAAAATAAAATAAGTGTTACAAATTTTGACTTTCCCGCTGGGTAGAATAAGAATAAAATTTGACTCGATCGAGCGTGTTGAGCTCTAGCTTGTTCCTTAACTTTTAGACTAAGCTTTCGCGGATCTTTTTATTAAAGATTTTAAATTTGCGAAGAACGAGAAATGATAGAGTTAATTATGAGTGAGATGCTAAACAAGGATTTGTTGGAAATCTTAAGAGCTCATCTTAAGAGCTCATAAATGTAGTTTGTGGCTTTTTCTCACATAAGCTTCTAACCGGATTAATAAGACGTGCTATTTTCGAAAATTAAACTTAAATCAACATTTTTTGATAGTGAAGCTTTATTAATGTAGTCGACAACATTGATTTATTTAGTCTTAGTTCAAATTTATACTTAAATTTTCTAAAAAGAAGTTTTCTTTATATATCGTGGTAATATAAAATATAAAAAAAATGATGAGTAATAATTATAAACTGTGGGCTGATAAAAGTTTGTTGCATCTTGCCGGCTCACAACCGATGTTGCAGCCCTCTAAAAAAGGCCCATAGTGAGAATAATAACCTGAGACTGATAAAAGTTTGCTACATCTTGCCGGCTCATAACCGATGTTGCAGCCTTCTAAAAGGTCGAGGATTTCCTTTGTTAAAAGTATAATTATGATAAGTGTGATATATGTGATTTAATAAATATAAGGAAAATCTCTTTTTTTAAAATTCAAATATGGTTTTGAACTAAGACTAATTCGTTTTAAGATTGTGGTTTTTCTAAATGATTTGTTTTATTAACAGGAAGCCTAAGGATTTTTGAAACTGAAGGTCCGTGAGTTCCGATACTATTCTCTATGGGGTGTCAAAAGCCTGGTTACCTAAGCCGGTCTCGGCTGGGATGTGCCGAGAAGAAAGTCGCTACATGGAATGATCTCGCCTTCAAAATCATAATTCTTGGGTGGAACGTAAAGCAATAGAAATATTGCAATATTCTTAAAAAGGTTGATCAATGGTTGAAATTCGAAATAAGCACACTAACATAATATATAATAATTGTCAGGAGTGAAAAGTTTACAAGTTGCAAATATGAGTAGTGTTAGCATCTAAGCTTATATTTAACGGTGATTTCATTTTTAAGCTTAGTTTAGGACGAGTGAAAAGTCGAGGATGATGAATTTATCCTTTTGGGCATTTTAGGATTAAAGTGCTTCTTGTTCTGTGACCCTTAAAGTTATGAAAATAACAAAAGTCAATACATGTTAGTTTGTTGCTTGAAATGAAAAGTACAAAAAAATGAGAAAAAGGGAAAAATACAAAAATATGTGTGGGAATAAGTGTAAATATTTAAAAATGGTAAAAACAGGGCTTTTCAAAGCTATTGATCCTTTAATTCCCCTCGATGAACACTTGGCTACTTTTCGAGGTAATTAGTCGAGGGGGATTGAGATTCTTGGTTTTCTTAAGTGTTTAGTTATGGCATTGCGTGAGGACACGATAATATCTTAGTATAGGGGATTTTGGTATGTGCTTAATTACACATACCTTTTGCCTATAAAAACGTGTCTAAAATGACCAAAATATACCAAAATACATTGTATTTGTGTGTTTTATGATTGTGTAGGTAACAAATATTTACTAAAGGACAAAAATCAAGTCAAAACGGATAAAACCGAGCACGAGATTGGAAAGAGCGTGAAAAGCCCAAAAAAGTCAAAGTCAAAGTCAACAAAAAAGTCAACCAAGTCAAAGCCAAAGCCGAAACTGAAGAAACACTTAATGGGTCAACCTGCACCCATCTAATGGGCCAGGGCAGCCCATTAAGCATTATATCAAGACTTACAGCCCTAAGTCTATTAAACCTTAAACTGGCCCAAACCATAGCCCAACAACAGTTAACAACTTAACACCCTTTCACCCTTACATCGTTAGTCCTCAAGGACTAACATTGATAGTCCAAAAGGACTAACAGTTTAAATGATTAACAAAAATTGGGCAAACACCTGTTAAACCAAAACAAACACCACCCTTTTTCCTGCCAAACCTAAAGCCCTAAGTTTACTATTCTGGTGTCTCTTCCATTCCCCTGACCCCCTACAACCCTACGACAAACCCATCACCATCCCATCAAAACCCACCCTATAAAACACCAAATGCCATATTGGCAATCCTCTAAACTCCTAGTCGTCCAAGAATGAAGACAAGAAATTGATGGTTTAGATGAATAGGCTTGGTGAACACTCAAGATTGATGGCTAGGATGACTTCTTGACTACTCTCACACAACAAACACACCTCACGAATGTCTCACTAAAGAAACACACATTGAAGACCCATGACTTTGATATTTCTTCTATAAATAGGGACTTTTGTAAGCCCTAAGGGGCACCTAGTTTTTTTTTGATTTACAGCTTATTTACTTATGTTTTTACTTTATGCAATTTAAATTTCCAAGTCTTGTAATCCGTTTTTAAGTTTAAAGAAATTTGAAGTTTTTAAATTTTAAGAATCTGTTCCTTTTAAGTTTATGTTACTTTGTGTTCTAAAATCTTTAATAAGCTATTAAAAGCTCTTGTTTAACTCTCTTATAAGCTGTTTTATACTTAAACAATGAAAACTTTCTAGTTTATGGTTGTTTAAGTCCTTTTACTAAAAATCACCAAAAATCTCAAAAAGCAATGGAGCGTGGTTTATTATGGATGGCCATGGGTTAGAGCTTCTTGGGAAGCATATAGGTTGATTATAAGCTAATTTGGGTGTTTAAATCTAAACCAAAAGCAAAGGGTTCTTGTAAGTTCATTTTTCCATTTTAAGTCAAAAGTTGCCTATTGCTTATTTCTACTTATCATGGTGCTTATTCCTGTTTTAGATTGCTTATTATGTCTTTTTATTGTGTTTTGATCATGTTTCATGCTTAGTTGTAGCTTAAATCTTATTTTGTAAGTTCTAGTCTAAAATTAGTTTAAAATCCAAAGATATTGCATAATCTGTAATCTTGTTGTTCTTGCTTATTTGATTGTTAAAATTTGCTCATTGGGGTTAATGTTAGCTTATTATCATCTGGGATTTCAAGGTTTAAGGTTAAAATTACATTTTACAAGTTTAAAATGGATTTTCAAAGTTTTAAGAGGTGTTTAGCACTAGCATTGCTAACCATGTGTTAGTACTACTGGTTTGTCTTTAATACTTAAAACCAATTTCGACAAGCTTTAATTTGCCCTACAAGCCAGTTTTTATATGTTGTTTAAGTGTAAATCTATGTTTTAAGGTGTTTTCTATAAGGTTGTTGTACCTGTCTGTCATAAGGGATTAATACTCAGCTTATATGCTTATGATCTTATCAGTAGCTTGTTAGTGTTGCTTTCAAGCTTGTTCATCTCTCATAATGCAGTAAAATTTAGTATGTTTAAGTAGGTATTTGTCATTTGAGTTTTGAGTTAAAACTGTCAAAGTTCTCAAGTGTTAATTTCAAAGCTTAAAATGCCATTTTTAATCTCAAAATATAGGTCAGTTAAAGTTAGTTTTAGATTTTGAATTCATAGCACAAGCTCCTTAGGTGTCAAGCTCAATCTGTTTGAGCTTATTTTGAAGTTTAGATTTTAATCACTAGCTTAACATTAGTTCTGAATTTTGTCATTTAGCTTTTAGGAAAACATGGAAAAACTCAGTATATACTGAGTGTAAGTGGCTTTTTCTCTTAGCTTTTTCATAGCTTATTTGAGTTTCAAACTCCTTTTTCTTTGCTGATTATTGTAGCTTATAGGATAAGCTTGCTCTGCATATAAGCCATTAAGCCATAAGGATCCATTTACTAGCTTAAAAATAAGCTAGAAAGTGCCCTTGTAGGCTGTTTTAGCAGTTTTGGCCAATATTGCTATTTGCTTATCTGAGCTTATACCTTATTGGATTTGCTTATCTTATGTTTCATTCTGCTTATTAGGTTAGCTTTTAAGTGCTTTTAGCTTATTTAGCTTAGGGTAGAGCTTATTCAAGCTTATTAGCTTTTTCAGTTTAGCATTTTAAGTTTAAAAAGCCTTGTAAGTGAATCTGTCATTTTAAGCTTAGGTTAGCCCATTTTATTTGCTTATTTTTGTTCCATAATGCTTATTAGGTATAGCTTATTGTCTGTTGTAAGCTCATTTGCTTTTTAGTGGCTTATTAAGTTTTTTTTAAAAAGCCAACAGTTAGACTTTATAGCCCTTAGCTTAAATCCTAGACTGTTACTTTTGTTAGCTTATTTATGTGCTTATTTATGGTTTTTATAAAAAGACATTTTACAAAAATTGCTTATTTTTAGGTCCTTAAGCATTTTCAAAAAGAAATTTTCAAAAAAAAACCAGGGAAAGTGGGAAGCCCAAGGTGAGCCAAGGCTCGAACCCTGGACCTCTACCACCCTCAACCTGATTTTAACACACACCTCCACTACAACATGCCCTTGGGTCTTTTCCGTTTTAACTTGCACCATTTAATTACTTAACCTCTTTTTGGCTCTTTAAGCTTTCAGCCCATTTGGGCTTATTTACAGCTTATTTATAAGCTGTTTTTCAAAGTTTTTATTTTTCTTTGATTCTTCATAGTATAAAGCATTTTCCCTGAATTTTCTAGATTTTTTATTATTAGTTTAATATTTTTAATATTTAATTTAGTCTAAAACTGTTTTTAATTCATAATAAAAAATATAAAAGTCAAAAAAATATAATTCTTTTTTTTAAAATTTTCTTTTATCATTTAGGATTGTTAAAAATTAAATTTGCATTTGTAGGGTTAAAATTGTAGGATTTAATTTTTTAAAGAACGGAATTTGAATCCCGTTATCGTTTTTAGTGTTTTAGCCTTAATTGCTTTCGTTTTTAGCCTGTCTTTACTTGTTTTTCCCGTAGAATTAGAAAACCAAATCAGATTTATGATATTCAAGCATAAATTCTCAAACGTTACCTCGATTTTCAAATTCACACCTCGTCGGGACACGACCCGAGAAGGTTTTTAGGGATTTTACTTTGGGTAAAAGTAATTATTCTTTTAAAAGCCTCACGGAATTCTTATTATTGATATTTTTGAGATAATTCTTATTATTATATATTTATATTTATTATATATATTATATTTATATAGTAAA
>BQNB010060153.1:15339-37036 GCA_026074375.1 Tanacetum coccineum
TTCTAGACTATTCTTACTATATATATTCTATATTTTATTATATATTATATATATTTTAAGGTGTAGTTTGGACGAATCAGTGTTGCAGCCTCATTCCAGCGAAGTCGGATTCATAAACCACATGCTCATACTCAAGCTTTCAAAGTCAATCATTCAACGTCAAGATAGTTGATTCTAATCTTCCCCACCATCAAAGAGCCTCAAAGTCAAATAAAGAATCATCAATTGGGGAGATTGTTAGACTTATAATCACATATGTCAAACAAGAATGTAACAAGTATGAGCATGTTGGTCAAGAGCACAAGTTGATCAAGGAAGTCAAATCAAGATGATTCAAGTCAAGGAGATGATGCAAGATAACGATCTCAAGAATTCAAAGTCAAAAGATAAAGGCTCAAAATCAAGATCACAAAGCATGGATGAACAAAGCCATTACAAACAAGACAAGACCATAACAAGGCAAAGCATAAACGTCAAACGTCATATCTTCAATGTCATCGGTGGTACAGAGGAGTTTGAAGAAAGAGACCTCAACATTGGGGGAGATTGTTAGCCTTAATTATATTAAGTCAAACAAGAATGTTATCGGTCTTAGAAAGTCAAACTAGGTCTTGTATTGTAATAGGCTAGTCGGGTTCAACGGGCTTGGATTGTAATCTAATATTGTCCGTGTTTCGGGCTCAAAGCCCAAGTTAAACCAAGCCCGACCCGTTTAGAAAGCCCAAGTGCCAAGCTAGCAAGGCATGGGTATAAATATCCCTTCACCACACTTGGTGAAGGGTGTTGGTTACATTTCTATCACTTGTAATCCACCAATTCTCTAATCTAATATTCCTCTCTTGTTTCTCTCTCTACTTTCTCTCTCTAAGTTTTCTTCTTATTTTCTAGCATATTGGTAAAGGTTATTGTTGTGTAATGGATTAAATTAGTGGGATAACATGTGGTATCACTCGCCAAGGGGTGTTTAGTGTTTGTTTTGTGAGAAATTCGTGGGTTTTTTTGTTGGTTTTTCTTTGGTTCGAAAAAAGCAAGAAAAAAAAATCAAACTTTGATCTTTGTTTCGTGGTTAAAAGTGTTAAAGACTTGTACTTTCGGGCTTAGATCACTACTTGCACTTTCCTTGGAAATGCTCTAACATGGTAGAACTCCCACATGAAGATTGTTACTTAAGATGTTGCTTATGCTATGGACTGGAAGGCACTAAAGAAGATGATGACAGTCAAATACTGCCCAAGGGGTAAAATCAAGAAGTTAGAAATTGAGCTCTGGAACCTAAAAGTAAAAGGTACTGATGTCGCAAGTTACACTCTG
The DNA here is from genome assembly GCA_026074375.1 of Tanacetum coccineum. Lineage (NCBI taxonomy): Eukaryota > Viridiplantae > Streptophyta > Magnoliopsida > Asterales > Asteraceae > Tanacetum > Tanacetum coccineum. Next base: position 16,651 of record BQNB010060153.1, read on the forward strand.
CGTTTTCAAGAGCTTGCACTGATGCGTGAAAGGATGTTCCACGAGGAATCGGAGGAGGTTGAGAAATACGTTGGTGGACTTTCTGATATGATTCGGGGAAATGTAATGTCATATCAACTCAAGACGATGAAGAAAGCAATTGAGTTTGCCAATGATCAAATGGATCAAAAAGTCCTCACTATTACTGAAAGGCAAGCTGAGCAGAAGAGGAAGTTGGAGTTTAATGCTGGAAACAATCAGGGGCACCAACAACAAAACAAGAGACAAAACACTAGGAGGGCTTACACTGCTGGGCCTGGTGAAAAGAGGGAGTACACGGGATCATTTCCCTTGTGTACAAAATGCAACTATCACCACAAAGGTCCATGTGCTCCCAGGTGTAATAAGTGCAAGAAGATCGGTCATCTGGCTCGTGACTATAGGAGTTCTGGTCCCAATGGTAATAATAACAATCGTGGGAACTTCGGGACAACTCAGAATGCTGTCACTTGTTATGAGTGTGGTGTTCAGGGGCACTTCAAGAAAGACTGCCCAAAGCTGAAGAATGGAAACCGTGGTAATCAACGTGGGAATGGCAATGCACCAGCCAAGGTTTATGTGGTGGGCAATGCGGGAACAAACCCGGACTCCAACGTCGTTACGGGTACGTTCCTTCTAAATGACCGCTATGCTTCTATCTTATTTGATACTGGTGCCGATAGAAGTTTTGTATCTACTACATTTATTTCCTAATTGATTATAACAACAATACATTAGACCATTATTTTCGATGTTGAACTAGTGACGGGAAAATAATGGGGGATAAATACATCATCCAGGGTTGTACATTAAACTTTCTTAGACCATCTTATCAATATCAACTTAATGCCATAGAACTTGGTAAGCTTCGACGTATAATCGGTATGGATGGTTGTCAAAGTACCACGTGTATTGATTGTGCCGAGAAGACTGTTCATATTCCCTCGGGAAATGAAACCTTAATTGTTTATGGTGACGGAAGTAATCAGGGAAACGAGACTCGTTTGAACATCATTTCGTACACCAAAACTCATAAATATTTGTTGAAAGGACATAATGTCTTTTTGGCACATGTTCAACGAGGAGATGATGAAAAGTCGGGGGAGAAGCCGACTTGAGACGTACTAATCGTTGGAGATTTTCCTAATGTTTTCCTGAAGACTTGCCGGGTCTTCACGATCGACAAGTGGAATTCTAAATCGATTTGATGCCGGTGCTGCACCTGTAGCACGAGCACCCTATCGATTAGCTCCTTCGAAATGAATGAGTTGTCGGAAACAACTACAAAGAACTATCCAAACAAGGGCTTTTTCAAGTCCCTGTTCCTCACCTTGGGGGCTCGGTCTTGTTGTCAAAAAAGATGGGTGGATCATTCCTGATGTGCATGACTAAGGGAATTGAATAAGCATGACGGTGAAGAATCGTTATCCTGTCCCAAGGATGATGATTTGTTTGATCATACTAAAGGATCCAGTGTTATTCAATGTAGACTTGTGATCGGGTTATCATCTGTTAGTGTTACGAGAAGAGGATATTCCGAAGATGGCATTAGAATCGGTTATGGGGGGGGGGGGGGGGGGATTATTACGTGTTCCAAGTGTGCCATTTGGTTGGACAATTGCACTGCTGTATTCATGGACCTCTAAACCGTGTTGCAAACCATACATGGATAAGTTGTAATGTTATTTAATGACGATATACTAATTTATTCATAGGAACTAGAAGGGAGCATGAAGGGCATCTGAGGCAATTTAGAATTGCTCAAGTAGGAGAGTGTTCGCTAAATTCTCTACAATGTGGAATCTTTAGATTCCTAAGGTATAATTTTCTCGGCCACGTGATTGATAGTCAAGGCATTCACGTGGATCCCGCCAAGATCGAATCCATAAAAGATTGGGCATCTCCTAAGACTTCAATGAAGATTCATCAATTTTTAGGTCTTGCCGGTTACTACCAAAGATTCATTGAAGGATTTTCAAAAATCGCTAAGCCAATGACCAAACTCACTCAGAAGAAAGTCACCTTTGAAGGGAGTGACAAGCAAGAAGCAGCTTTTCAGACATTGAATAATAAGTCATGTAGCGTACCTATCTTAGCCCTCCCTCAAGGAGCTGAGAACTTTATTGTTTATTACAATGTGTCGCATAAAGGATTAGGTGCGATGTTGATGCAAAACGAGAAGGTGATTGCTTACGCATCACGATGTGAAGATTTATGAGAAAAATTTACTACTCATGATTTGTAACTTGGTGCAGTGGGGGTTTGCTCTAAAGATTTAGAGGCACTGCATTGTACGGAAACCAAGTGTATGGTGTTCACGATCATAAGAGCTACAAAACACTTAATTGACCAAAAGGAGTAGAATATGAGGCAACGTCGTATGGTTAGGAGTTGCTCAGTGATTACGATTGTGAGATTCGTTATCACCCGGGAAAGCAAATGTTGTTGCTGATGCTTTGAGCAGGAAAGAGCGAATTAAACCATTAAGAGTAGAGCCTTAGTGATGACTATTGGTTTGGATCTTCCCAAACAAATCTTGAATGCTCAGACCGAAGCACAGAAACCAGAGAATCTCAAGAACAAAGATGTAGGTGGTATGATCAGGAAGGATATACCGAAGGAAAAGTTGGAACCTCGCGCTGACGGAAACCTTATGCTTAAACGACAAGAGTTGGATTCCATGTTAATGGGTGACTTAAGGACTGTGATCATGCACAAGTTCACAATCAAATACTCATCCATCCGGGTCATGACAAGATTGTACCAAGGACATAAAACTATATTGGTGGCCCAATATGAAGGACGACATCGCCACCTATGTTAGCAATGTTTGACGTGTGTAGATGTCAAAGCTGATCACCAAAGGCCTACGGGTTTTGTTAGTACAACCGAGATTACCCATAGAAGTGGGATAATATCACTATGGATTTTGTCACAAAGCTTCATAAGTCGTCGCAAGGATATGACACCATTTGGGTGATTGTTGACCGACTTACTAAGTCTACGATCTTTACACCAATGAGAGAAACTGATTTCATGGAGAAATTGGCGAGAATGTACCTGAAGGAGGTAGTCACGAGGCATGGAATACATGTCTCAATCATTTGTGATCGTGACCTTAGGTTCACATCGAATTTTTAGAGATCACTTCAGAAGGCCTTAGGTACTAACTTGGATATGAATACTGCGTACCATTTACAAACCGACAGACAAAGTGAGAGAACTATCCAAACTCTCAAGGATATGCTACGTGCTTGTGTGATCGACTTTGGAAATGGTTGGGTTAGACATTTGCCACTAGTTGAGTTTTCTTACAACAACAGTTATCACGCTAGCATCAAGGCTGCACCATTCGAGGCACTTTACAGACGAAAGTGTTGCTCACCTGTTTGTTGGGCCGAGGTCGGACAAGTTCAACTCACCGGTCCAGAAATGGTCTAAGAGACAACTGAGAAAGTCATTCAGATCGAGCAGAGAATGCAAGCCGCTCGTGAGCAACAAAAGAGTTGCACCGACTTAATGCATAAGCCGATGGAGTTCCAAGTTGGGGATAGAGTTATGCTCAAAGTTTAACCTTGGAAAGGGGTCGTACGTTTTGGCAAACAAGGTAAGTTAAACCCTAGATATGTTGGACCTTTCATGGTGCTGGAAAAGATTGGAACCATTACTTACAAGATTGAGCTTCCTCAAGAGTTGAGCAGAGTTCATAATACATTTCAAGTATCTAACCTGAAGAAATGTTATTCTGACGAACCATTAGCCGTTCCGTTGGAATGACTCCATGTGGATGACAAGCTCCGTTTTGTAGAAGAACATGTAGAGATCATGGATCGAGAAGTCAAACGGTTGAAGCAAATCCGTATCCCAATTGTCAAGGTTCGATGGAACTCAAGGAGAGGTCCCGAGTTCACATGGGAACGCAAAGACTAATTTCAAAAGAAGTATCCGCATCTCTTCACTAAACCCGTACCTTCATCAGGTGTTGCAACTTGAGCCTTGAGGACAAGGCTCTTCTAATGGGTGGAGACTGTAACATTACACATTTTAGGTCATTTCCTGACTCAATTATTTTCATTATTTATTTTTAGGGTTTTACGCGTCCGCTTTTAATTATTATCTTATAGCTAAATCGCGTAAACTAAAAATCATCATCCAACGTAAACGGACACCAAACAAGTTAAAGTTTACATCAACCAAGTGTTATATGATTATTAAGAATATAATCTATAACCTTTCATATTTTATTTTTATTGGTTACGTAAAACGCTTACGTTTCGCAATAAAATACATTTAGACATGCCCGGGAAATACCTAGACTTATCTAGACTCAAACCAATACCCACTTTTATTCCCTAAACACAAAAATTGTACAACTTTTGTGTCATTAAGCCTATAGGGGCCGGTTATGATTAAACATAACACAAACATAAGGCAAACATTATATACTTTTAGTTATTAACCAACTTAAGTACATAGAAGCTCATATATCTAAACATTGTCTAATCATGTGTACCCTAACTCAAATCCTAGGCGTCCAATGGTGTGGGAAGGAGCAAAAATCACTTACATACCCTTACAACATGTACCCTTAACCCATAGCATACCATAGTTAGTTTAAGGTTAAGGAAAACTTAAACACTAGCACACTTTGCCTTGTTTTTCTTTCATTTCACACGGCACAAGGACCATTGGGTAATACACACAAATCTTGGCTAAATCTTGTACAACATAGGATTAATTAAGGCAATGTACTTAACAAATCTTATACAAGATTTGTATCTTGTGTTTCCCTCTCTTTAGCCAACTCGTCACCCACACATACAACCTAACAAATCTTGCATAATCTTGTACATCACCAAATTCATTAATACTTGTACTTAAACAAGCTTAAACTTCCCTAAAAACCACCTAAGCATGTACTTAAACTACTACTCCTCTCTAGCAAAGGAGACATGGTTTTAGGAAGTGGTATAGAGATATTTTCTCTATAAATAGGAAGACTCACAACTAAGAGTGTTTACACACTCACACATTTAACAACACTCTAGCAAAAATTATCTTTGTCCTTGCTTTCGGGTCATACCACAGCCGAGACACAACTTGCACAAACACGACACCACAACTCACAAACAAAGGGTCTAAGGTATAGCCTAGTGATCTATAAGCTAGAGTTATACGTTTAAGGGTTTGAAAACAAGGAGGATTCGGGTTTAAGCTAGGACTTGGGCTATACCATTCGGGTTTATTACTACACCACACGACACTACCCTTCAAGAAGCTAGGACCCTTGTAAGTGTCTTAGCTTGTGTTCATACTTAAGTTTCATGTTTGCTTCATGTGTCATAAGGCACGGTTATTATGTGTTAACAAGCTAAACATGGGTCGTGCCTAGCATGACACAACCCATGTCCACGTCTTATAATATACAACATATATAGACTTGTGTGGTGAACCAAAAGCCATAAGGCACGTAACAAAGATCTTGTGTATAAGCATGAATGTTTAAACATGACATGCACACGTAAAATATTTAGCCGAGAGGTTTGATAACTCGTTTGGAAACGGAAACACTTTCATGTCACGTATCATAATACTTAACAACTCGTCTTGCTCAATAAAGGATGTGTACACTATAGTATATGCGAACTAGGGTTGTTTGGGATATGTCGAAATAAGTTAGCAAGACCATAGCCGCGTCTTGTGTCCAACACGAGCTCAAACAAACTCTAACGAATTTGTTAACTCACTGATGGGTTGTATGATACGAGCTAAGTTAGAAGTTAATACTGAAGACGCTGCTGACTTGATGAGTGAAGTTCTGTCTGGGAATTAAACGTGACAAAACCCTTTTATAGGTAATTTCGTCTTGTTTACCTTATAGATTTTGATTTTATATTTCCTCATGAACATGTTTATTATGTATGATATATGTCATAATATCTCATGCTTATCTTGGGAGAAGTACTTGTTATCAAACTCTGTATCAAGGATGTCATGTATGTAGCCTTTTTATGTGTCCTTAGTAAATGTTAAGCTTAAAACTTGTGTTAACCCCAAATTATGTTTCCCTAAACTTAACTTTAAAGCTTTGTGGTATTGATTTTGGTTCATGTGACTAGAAACTTGATTCTTAACAGTTTTTTCTCTGCACATAACTACTGGGGATTTGAGGACCAATAGTATATGCACGGAGAGTTGATCGTTTCAATATTTGTGGGATGAATAGTGTAGTTTTTCCGTCAAATGAGCATAGAGATTTTCCCTTATACGTATTACAAATTATAAAGCAAATTATCTAATCTTTAATCTTGTTTTGGAGGCAGCTACTTATCAGATTAGACTCTATTCACCAAGTAAATTACAGTTAGCAAATTTTATTAAACCGACGCTTTAAACATTCTTACAGTCGTAGCTATCACTCTAAAGTAATTTTCTTCTATGCACTAGAAGTTTCATTGATACAACAGGGACCAACATCACTCGATAGTGTACCTCGAGAAATGTTTGATTGTTTATAATTATGGATTTATATGGATAACATCTGCATAGAGAAAATGTGTGATGTTTTTAGATAGAAAGGTTTTGTTGTAGGTGGTACTCAAGAAGTGTTTGATTGTTTTACTATTAATGATTTATAATGGATACATAAAAGCATGGAAATGTTATTAATCCATATAATAGAAAGATTTTGTTTTCACTATAGTTTATGAAAAAAATTGTATTCACTGTGCTTCAGTATCACTTGCATCGCTCAAATATAAGTGAATATACTTCCAATATATTTTTAATTGTATAAACATTGTTTTAGGTGTAACCTATATAGAAAGTGTTTCAAAATTTTAGGTGCTAACCATTTTTGTGGTTTTATTGTCCAGGTGGTGGCTTAAAAACTACTACAAAAATCAGGGGATGTGCGTAGTTATTAAATCGGGTTTTTGCCATTTTAATGCCATTGGGCAATGCTATTATATATTCACAACGTTCATTGGTCTAACTTAAGTCTTTTGTGAATTGTGACCCCCATCTTAATGTGTTACGGGGCAATGTTATGTTATGTCACAATAATTCTGTCATGACGCCCCGACCTATGTTTTGTTCATGTACACATCAAGGGAAACATTTCACATTAGTCTTTTGAACTTAGAAACCTTTAAACCTTAGTATAGGACAAAGGTCCCATGATCTTTCAGTCATGTGTTTAGTATATCTAGATGCTGTATTTTGGTTTTTATCTTATGATCAAGAGGATTAAAATCACATTTTAATGGATTTTGGATTGTCGCCTTTTATCTAATTTTGCAAAGTGAAACTGGTCTATCAGCATTAATTTTGAGCTGTAGACATAAATGTTGAATTTTTTGTGAAGAGTAGTTGACAATAGTAATTTTTTTTATTGAATGTTCAAACAGAGTAAAAAGTGTTAACCTAAACCCGGTCCCTTATGACTTTATTAGATGGGTTGCTCGGTTTTGACCATAACCTGCAACTCTGACTTGTTTATTTTTTTGCTGTTTAGCTAAGTAATTTAATCGAGTTTGGAAAATGATTATGATTTGTTATAAATTCCAATTTTAATTTGTACTAAAGTTGTAAATCTCGGACTCAATTACCTTAAATCATAGCAAATTTGCTTGATAAAGTCAATTGCTTTCCAAAAATTGGTAAAAGGTTGAGGCTTAACAAGAAGGCTATAAATGCGCGCTAATGGAAAGATCTTTTCTTTTCTATGACCAATTATTTTTATCTCTTCTAATATAACAATGATTCTATGTTTTCCCAGAACTGGAAATGATAGTGGTAAGCTTTTCAATGATATACAAAGCAGACACACGTAGCATGTGAGTAATTACAGTGTCGTGTCGGATATGAGGCGGACATCAAACATATTCTGTTCTTCTCCAGTACCTGCATCAACAACAGTTTCTAGTTACTTCGGTTGATGATGTTGGGTAAACTTGGTAATATGAAATCTCACATAACATGAACTTACCAACTTCAGCTATGATTCCTGGGCCAAAAAAGGTAGCAAATTTTTGATGTGGAACATTATTGTTTAACTTGTTAGTTATAAATGACATATGAAAGTGGTGAAGCAGCAGTTAACTCTCCATGCATGTAGGTACCATTTAATGCAACCTTTATTCTATAAATTTTACTACTACTATTTAACCCAAAATTGGTCGATTTTGGTTATACTGTTACTTTTATTTCATCGCTTCAAATGGGAAAACTTTTAAGAAAAAGGTTCAAATGGGTTGATTGCCGTCCAAAGTTTTAAATGCTTACAACCTCCTAACCTTTTTTTTATTAAAAAAACTAGATTGTCATTTTAACTGTAATCATATTGATCACATTTATGATTAACAAAATCAAAAGTGGACAACTAGTGTTGGTACGTCAAGCCGACCCATTTTCATATGCAGTAAAAAAGTTTGTTTAACCACCTCTAGGATTGACCAATTTTGCTATTGGAGATATAATCTAGTAATTGCTATAAAATGGCTCATCCTGTCTTTTTATCAAAATCTGTATATTCAAGTGCTTTCTGCCTCGAAACACCAACACTGAGCAGTATATTATGTGTCCATCTTTCGTACCTGAACCCATCATATCAGCAAGTGAGGGGATGACTTTTGAATGGGCATTAGAAAATATTAGGCATAATTAAGCCATAAATTATAAGTCCTCCAATTTAAAGCTTGCAAATTTTTTTTACAGGCAGTCTAAGAGAATTGTATGACGGATAATTAACAAGCCAAAAATATCATGTATAATTTGCAATGTCATACCTCTTCACGGATTTTCTTTAAAACTGGAGCATTTCTTCGTGCCACACCTGAACCCTGAACCAAAAAATGAAATATACCAACATTAGCCCGGTGGAATACTAGAAATTATTATTCAAAGATAATTCCAACATTCTTATAGTTCACATGAACAAGTACAGTTGCTGACCAACTGTATACTAAGTGTAAAACTTATGTATAAGGATATGTTGGGAATTACGTTTTCCTAACTTAGTATCGACAGTACAAATAGTTAGTACTGATAGTTATAGTTAGTACTGACAGTACAAAATGTTAAGTACTGATCAGTTAGTTAGTACCGATAGTAGAAAATAGTTAGTAACGTTTAAGAGATATGTATGAGATATTTTAGGAAAAGATATGTACGCGTTTTGTAAGCCTGTTAGGGTTTATCCTTGGTCTATAAAAGGATTCCTATTGGCATAGTTAGATACAGAACCTCAAGATATCTCATAGCAAAATCATATCTTATTAGTTAGTAATCTATAATCATTCAGAGCAGATTAATAGAAGTTATTACTTAGTTCTTCATTGTTTTTCTTAGTACTTGTGTTAAGATTCCGCATTAACACATAATATTCATAATCAGTGTTTCTACATAGTCAACTGTATTTATACATCTTGGCTATCATCCTTAATAGGCTGCAGAGATCTATTCCTAAGGGACTCACAAGTGGTATCAGAGCCTATGAGAAACTCTGAATAAGAAGAACAATCTAATCCAGTTATAAACCTTCATCCCTCAAAACTAAACATGTCTGCATCACAAGATGAAATTCCACCACCACCACCACCTCCACCATCATCATCACAAACACCAACCCAACAAACTCCTCATACAATATCAACCATCAAGCTGCCTATTCTTAAAAAAGGAGAATATGATATATGGGCTATGAAAATGAAGCACTATTTGGCCCATACAGACTATCTAATCTGGGAGGTTATACAAAATGGGAATGGTCCTGTATCAATCACTACAGATACATCAGGACAAATTAAGGTTTTGCCTCCTAGAACTGCAGAAGAGATTGTAGCCAGAGAAAGAGAGAGAAAAGCAAGGACCACCTTGCTTATGGCCCTACCAGAAGATCATCTTGCTAAGTTCCATAAGATGACTGATGCAAAAGAAATTAAGCTCGCGTGGACAATACGTGACTTATTTTTTATAAGCCGATTTTTTTTAAGTACAAACCCTGTAAAGCCTCTAAACCAAAACACACCTTAGCTATAAAATTTCTTTTCCACGGTTTTTATTTTTACTTAAATAGTATTTTTTCACATTCGATCCTTTGTTTATAACTTGAAAAGGACAAGTAGAGATATTTGTCTTATTTAGATTTGAAAAATATCAAATTTTTATAGAAAGCTATTTCACTTCCGAACTAGACCAAGGCAAGACGATCATTACTATATATATCAATTGAGATTTCACGCTACAGTGCTTCGAGGAATAGTGCCTTGGCCATGAACCTCCTTTGGATTTTTCATTTACTCAAAACTCTTCCTTTTCCAATTCGCGACGGAAAAGAAAGAGGTAAAAAAGAAGGAAGGAAATAAAAACAAAATAGAATTTGTAAACTTGCTATCATCTTTTATGCAAGGTTCAACTTGTTGCGAGGTAATAGCTCGAATTTTTTTTTCAGGCATGGGACGATCGATTTGGTCAATTAGGTTCGTCTATCTTAATTGGAAACTTTTAAAATACTTTATCTGTTGGAGGAAAGCTATTCTCTTATAAATACGGTTCTTGGGGTCGACCCCTATTATAATATTGTCCATCTATAAGTGTTGCTAAGTCTGGTGTTTCAAACGATGCAAGTCCATACGTATAGATTTTTGTCAATGGTGTTGAATGCGACGAGAGAAAATAGTTGTGGATCCAAATGGTGCCATGGTTCTTGCGTCCAACGAGTATGGAGGTTTAGGTGTATCAAGTTTTTTTCATGCCTTTTTAAAGATGGCGCTCTCTTTTTTAAATGGGGTTTTGGAGATTTCATATCACGGGATAATTCCATTGTAGGTGTGTCTCATCATGTCTATGCATGGCTCCTCATTATATAAAATTCATATCCGTTTCGTTAACTCGGATCTTGGAAAATCCATTATTCGGGAGGTGCATTATGCTTAAAAGATCGTGGTGTGGACCTGGATTTAATAAAAATAAAAACTAAAAAAAATAAGTGTCCATACCAATTAAAAAAACCCTGCCCTGCAGCAACAGAAAAAAACCCGTCCCGCAGCAACGCGCGATACCTTTGCTTGTTTAAATTTAAAGAGCATCAGCTACAGTAATGTCATATCAATGGCACATTAGCTTTTTCCATATAACTTGTATCTGACTTAACACATAAAAATACAACCTCTCAGTAACATCCTTATAACTTACACTTTGGGACCTACTATTTCATTTTCGTTCACATTTTTTCAAACAACTAAAATATTAAATGTGCACGTTTTCAAAGCTTGGCGCTCGTTAGTAGACTGGCGAGCTCCCAACCGGGTGCAGTGGCGAGCCTTTTGGCGAGTGCCACGTTGGAAGGGCGTGGTCATTGCACCTTGTGCTCTGAGTTGAACTAAGTTAGAAACTTTTATTATGATAACAAGCAAAGGTACCGCGCGTTGCTGCGGGACGGGTTTTTTTCTGTTGTTGCGGGGCAGGGTTTTTTTAATTGGTATGGACACTTATTTTTTTAGTTTTTTATTATTTTTTTAGCTTTTTCTTTCTTGTATTCGGCGTGTTTTTTTTATATTGCGTGCTTGTATGTTCCACGTTATTATACTCGCGCCATAAATGTTGACTAAGTAAAAAAGGAAAAAAAAACAAACCGCGGCGGTGCGTAAATTTTTTTTTATTATCTTTGAAGGGAATAATTGAGTAAGTAATGTAGCCACGTGCGTGGAACATGGTCTGACTTTGTCATTCACACTGTTTCTTTTATATTGCGTACTTGTATGTTAGATTTTTATATTGTGCTATAAATCTTGGATAAGGTAAAAGAAAAAGAGAGAGAAAAAAAAAAAACAAATAGGCCAGCCCAAAAATTAGAGCCCGAAAAAAAAAACAAATGGGCCGGCCCAAAAAATGAGAGCCCAAAAAAATCACTATGGCCCGGCACTATTCCTCGAAGCACTCTAGCATGAATTGATATATATAGTAATAGTAATGCAAATATAGCCAATCATAGTTTCGTCTGTCCCACCACGTTCAGCTTTGTTTATATCTGAGAGCACTTGTTAATAATACGTCTAATTTAATTTTCTAATAAACGAAGATAGTCAGATACCGAGTCACATGAGAAGGGTGAAATCTATGTCCTAAACAGTGAATGAACTAGGCATATTTTCAGCTATACAAGTCAATCATTTTTCTATCGAAATCCTCATAACTATATCGCAAAGGTTTATTTGTTTAACGTCATATAATAGCCCAACTGGAGTCCTCGACCATCCCACTGTTTAAACGTAAGGGATATTTGGCTCACTCGATTTCAGAAACACTGGTGGTTGATCAGCTATTATTTACAACCTCTTGGACACCTCCAAGTCCAATGACACATAATGCTCCAAACATGCATTAGCATCTCACATTTAGCCAGATGTTATATGTGCTCAATGAACCAACTAAGCAAAGTTATTGACCCCGACAACAGACTACCACTAATTCACTAGCAAAGGGAAACAGAAATTGATGTAAACAGATCACATAATGTCATTTAAGGACCAGCCGAAAGGAGAGTCATTTATTAGATATGGACTGAACTTTTCATGGAGGTGCTGCGATCGCAATGGCTTGTGTGGAAATGAAATGGAACTACAGAGGATAAACACATACTGTAGAATTTTAAGAACATAAGTATATTCACTGGATTTTACCAAAGTTAAGAAAATAGGCTCTAACAATTGGGCAGGTTCAAAAAAACTCTATATAACCGGCAATGTTTCCTTGGCAATAAACTTGGGCGATTTACCATACAAAGATGACACAAATACACTTCCTTGAATCATGATATAGACCTATTAACTATGATGATCATTGTCAGCTAGACAATTTCGCATTAAGGGACAACTCTTTAATAACATTGATACATAAAGACATCCTAATGACTAATTTTGCACTAGTATCATTACCACTCAACTTTTAGAAGATGTGCGTGTCTAACTTCTTATCAGCTAATACAACCACAGGTTTTGTGATTAAAATCTGCATTTGAAACAATTCGAAGACTAACAGCATCTATGCAGGACAATAAGCTCAAGTTAGGCAATACCAAACCGAGGATAGTGTCAACGACTAAAATTCAATGAAAAAAAGAAAAAAAAAAGATGTCCAAGTGCCTAATTCTGTTTTTCTCCTTAAAAAGTAAATTAAACTAAGAATTAATTTTGAACTCGAGGGAAAATTATATAAAACTACATCGACTATCAAACCAAATATGAGACTGGCCAAGTGTGACGCCACATCATTATGTGAAAGTTTGTTTGTAAACATTATGTGGATGTAGCAAACCTCTCAACAAAATATGCCAAGTTAAATCTATTTTCTGTTTGCATAAACCTCATGGGCTCAAACCTTAAATACTAGATTGTTTGCCATAGGGCGTGGTCTATACTTGGCTATCAAAGGTTGAGCCTTACGCATGGTGAGTCCCGATCCTTTGATCATATCAACCATCTCTTCACTAACCCGTTCCCAGTCAAAGCATTGTATAAGCAACCCCAACGTCAACCCAATCATACGCATCGCGAATCCTGCCCCTGGACAACTCCTTCCACCCCCAAATGGCATGAACCTAAACCCATCTCTCGTGCCTTCCAGCCTTTTGAACCTTTCTGGCTCGAACCTTTCATGGTCACTCCACAATTTGGAGTCGTGATGTATGGCCCATTGATTTACCAAGAGCATTGTCCCACGTGGGATATGACTCATGTGGTAATAGCAGTGGTGCAGGAGGGTACATTCTCAAAGTCTCATTCAAAATACAACGGAGGTAAGGTAAGTTGGCCATGTCTGATTCCTCAACAAGACGGTCTTTACCAACATGATTGTCAATTTTGTTCTGTGCCTTGTTTAAAACACGTGTGTGGTTTAACAATAGCGAAATAGCCCATTCCATAGTTGTACTAGATGTATCAACACACCAGCTGCTAATAGATTCTAATCATCGATCAACAAGAGTTGATTAGTACCAAAAAATCTTGTGAAACATATATTATAACAAATTGATTAATATCTTATCATACCAGTACAAAGCTTTTCTAATAAGTTCATTGGTGTAGTACTCAGAATCCGTTTCTTGTAGGTCCAACAACACTTCGATCATGGTGTTTTTCTTCTTATTGTCCACCTCAACCTTCTTGACTCTCTTGTGTTGATCAATCAACACTTGGAAGAAGTCGTTTATCTTTTTCTGCAATGAAATCAACTTGTTTTCTAATCCTTTAACTCCTAACCAACTTAAAAACAGCAAGTGGTCCCATATATTCGAAGCATTACCGATCATAATCATCTCCTTCACTATCTCCTGAAACTGTTTCCCTTCATCCTCCACATCCATACCGCCACCAAAATACCTCTTCCCGGATATCATCCTCATCACCAAGTTCATCGTCAACTCATGCAATACCAGATTTAGGTTCACAGGGGAAGAACACTCAGCAATGAGCTTGCGTATAAGAAGTCTTCCTTCGTCAGCGCGTATGTCATGGAACTCTTGCATGCAGTTAGAGGAGAAGATATCGATGGTGGAGATACGATGAAGATTGCACCAATGGTCACCATATGGGGCCCAGCCAAGGCTAGAGTAACTGTAACCGAGAATCTTGCCAGCAAGCAAGGGAGGGCGGTTAGCAAAGATGATGTCATTCTTGGTGAAGCATTCTTCGGCTATAGAAGGAGAGGAGACCAGGGGGACACAGCGGGACCCAAAGCGCATAAGGAGGAGTGGGCCGTGTTTAGCTGAGACAATTGTGGCAAAGGTTCTTCCTAGAAAGTGAATCAAATAATCAATCAATCAAGTATTTGATTTGGTGTTCTCAACTCCGGAATGAAGTGACGGACTTTGGTCCTTCTGAAAACAGAAACTGTCAATCACGTATTACAAACTACTGATGTACTAGAGCATTCCAAATCTCCGTAGACCGCAAAGGACCATTGATATAGATTACCATAACACAGAAAGGCAGATGTTTACAGGTGTTTGAGATTTAAAAAAAAAGGAATAATTAGAAGTAGCAAGATGAACAGGTTAGACACATTCGCAAACAAGTCAAACTGAGTTATCGTCAGAATGGATAAGTTCTATGTCAAAACAGATTTGCAAAACCACTCTCCTTTATAGTTTTTGAAGTATCGAGATAATTAACATGATAGATACTTATTACTGATTTAAGGGGTTTTATGTACAAAATAACATCACGGATGACTTTTGACCGGTTCAACACTTCTACCTAATAACCTATCTAAGTTGCATCTTTTTTGGTTGTGTCTTTTAGCTCCACCCGCTAGAGCTCTTAAAGATACATCATAACCCAAATTAACTAATCGACCAGTAAAATGACTTTGAAATGAAAGAAACCAGATTCAAAAGCCATTGACGTTGTTTGGGAGAGCCATTGGGTGAAGGGGAGCATGTACACGATAAGGAAGGTCACTTATACACCACCAACTTTTTGCGTTTGACTATTAATCCCTTACACCACTAAATATTTTATTTATAGGGGTGAATTAAATTGCGAGCATTGTGCTAAAAAAAAAAAAAAGTGGTGGTGTACACCTTTAGAAAATTGGTGTACAAAGCCACCCATCCCCAACATTAGACTACCTCTGTTTAATAAATAGATATATAGAATAAATGCAGAAGTCCAGGTATCATGAACCAGAAACATAGAAAAACCAGGTAACCAGCATTAGTAATCACATACATACCTCATTAGGTTCTCCGCATTTCGAAAAATGGAATGAAAAGATAACCCCAAAGTTGATAAACACTCAGGAACACCATACAGCCAGCTGCTGAACTGCTGCGTAAACCTTCTAACAAGACATAGCAGGTTTTGCCATTCGACATGTAAAAATGTTTTCAATATGCTATGCGTTTTAAGAAAGCACATGTATAGACGATACAAATATACCCACATCCATTCTTAGCTCACTTTAGCGTTAAAATACAGGATAAACAAGACTTATACCTACTTAACACTAACCTACATTTTCATCTAGGCAATATTACAATAAGCGATATGACGAAGCTGTTAAGCAACATAGATACTTGAGGACATCCTAATGACTTATATTGCATTGATACCATATTCATAATTACAAACGAGCATCTATGTAGAACAATAAGCAAATGACTGGAAGTAATTAAATTAAATTCATTGGTAAAACAAAGAAATACAATTGTTCACAAATAAAGTACCACGAACTCTAATTTCTTCCTAGAAATTGAATTAAATTATAAATCAATCATAAAACCGTGCGAATTGAACAAACACAAAACATATGACCTTACTGTACACATCATTTCAATCAACAAATAACATCTCCTACATAACAAAACAAGCCACATTTCCTTTCCTCTGCGAAACACAACAAACAAACTCAACCTCTACCCACCAAAAAACGAGAAAAACCCTTTCTTCTTGGGCTCCTCCTCAACCATAACCGCCTTCATACTATCCTGCTCAACCAACCTCCACGCAGCTTGCTCAAACGCCAACCCAGCCAACGTAGGCGGCTTATTCAAAACAAGCGGAAACCCTCTATTCGTACTCCTAATAACCTCACTATCTTCTGGTATCACCCCCAACAACGCCAACCCAAGCATCTCCTGCACATCCAAAACCGACATCATATCCTCACCTCTAATCAAATCCGTCCTAACTCTATTAACAATCATCTTAATATCCCTTATCCCATCACACTCCAACAACCCAGTAACCCTATCCGCATCCCTTAGCGCCGTAATATCCGGAGTAGTAACCAACACCGCCTCATTAGCAGGCGTGATCGCAGTTATAAACCCAGCGTCAATCCCAGCAGGACAATCAATCAATATAAAATCAGGACACCCCTCTTGACGCGCTTTAAGGGCGTCAACTAACCAAACTAACGCTTTCCCCCCGAACCCTAAAGGCAACTTAGACCTAGGTTTGGAAATACATAACAACTCGAAATTCGACCAACGTTTATCTCTAACTAAAGCTTGATCAAGCCTACAATCCCCATTAAGAACTTCTACAACAGTATAGTTTACGCGGTTTTCGAGGCCGAGTAAAAGGTCTAGGTTGCGTAAACCTACGTCGGCGTCTATAGCAACAACTGAGAAGTTGAGACGAGCTAAGGACAGTCCTATGTTGGCGGTTGTTGTGGTTTTGCCAACGCCGCCTTTGCCGGAGGTTATGACGACGACACGTGGCGTGGGGCCTGTGAGTTGGGGTTTGCGGTTGTATTGGAGGACTGAGTGAATTTGGGAATGGGAAGAGGGGTGTTTGGGTTTTGGGTTTGGGGGGTGTTTGGGAATGGGGTTTAAATGTGGGAAATGGGTAGGGTTTGGGAGGAAACGGAGAGATGTCATCGCCGCCGGAAGGAGGAGGTTAGTGATGGCGATTCATAAACGGGGGGTCGAAATCATTTTGGTTTACTAGCTTACTATTTTCTTTTTTCTTTTTTATTTTAACTTACGAGCTTATTCGTTTTAGCTTATGATTTATGATTTATTTACAGTTTTGTGAGGGTCGGATTTCGTTTTTTATCAAACTGAAATTACTGAAATATATTTGTTTTTAATCTTTTTATATTTTCTTTGTAAATTTCAAGGTTGCAAAAATCGTGAATCGTTAGCCGGACGGTCGACCACCTTGTAGCTTGTAATCGGTCAAGGCGGGATTAATCGGCGATTAATCAGATTGACATTTTTGGCAAAATTTTGGTATTTCCGGCAAGTTTTGTGTATTTCCGTCGAGTTTTAGATATTATTGACAAGTTTTTTTTCTAAAAAACAACTTGTAATAGATTTAAACAGTTAATATAAGTAATCAAAACAAGTTTACGGTGAGTTTTAGGAACTTCCGGCAAAATTAGAAGGTTTCCGACAAGTTTGACCACCGTTGACCACCGTTGATCGCTGTTGACCACGGTTGACCTATTTGTTTGACCCTGTTACATTAATCGGCAAGGTTGATGGCCTTGTAGCTAGGGCTGTAAACGAACCGGACGAATACGGACGAAGCCTTGTTCATGTTCGTTCGTTTAATTTTAGCCGGACAAATAAACGAACACGATCGCTCAAACGAACAAATTTTCTTGTTCATGTTCGTTTATTAAAAAAAATAAGGTTGTTCATGTTCGTTTATGTTCGTTCATTTAGACACTAAACGAACATAAATGAACGAACATAAACGATCGGACGTAAATATACATAAAATTCACAATAATATACACCATATTGTGTTTTATAATTGTTGTTTTCTTTAAGTAAAACCATTTTAAAACTATATAATAAAAAAGATACGATAGACGATCATAAACATATATACGATCATAAACGAACAAATAATCGGACGTTCACGAACATAAATAAACGAACAAGACTTTTGTTCATGTTCGTTCATTTAACTAAACGAACATAAAATGTTGTTCATGTTCGTTCATTTAATAAATAAACGAACATAAACGAACGTTTTACCGAACGGTTCATGAAATGTTCACTGAACGTTCAGTTCGTTTACAACCCTACTTGTAGCGTCTAATCGGCGATTAATCGGCCTTGTAGACCTTGTTTTGCAACACTAATAAATTTTAAAAAGAATTAAGTTTTAATATATTCATCAGATTTATAAAAAACACAACCTATCATTACCTAAATCTATTACAAGATTAAATCAAAAAACATAAAGAGTTATCTTCAAAAACACACGATTAACATACGCATTACCCTTACATACAATAGCGAAGCAAACGATAGCGTGTCGGTAATTTAACGATCAACGACGTGCTCGAGTCTAATTATACTACTAGAGTCATACTTATACTTAATAATAAGTCCATATCATGAGTTCACTACTTTCGTGTCGGTAAAAACTATTTTCGCGTTTTAGACTTTGCGCTTCACGTTTTTTACTTTCACCTTTTTATTTAAATTACACAAAACTTAAACACTAATTAAAAACAAAAAAAAATATTTTTTTATAAATAAAACCCAAGAGGCCGGTCACCCTTGGGAACCAACACACCAAAACCACAAGTTTGGTTTTTGTAGTTTTCATACACCTTTCATCATTATGTTTTCAAGATTCACTACATCTCTTCTCTCTTTCTCATTTCTCACTTTTGCTAGGTGTTTTCAAAAGTTTTTCTCTTTCTTTTCTTTGTTTGAGCCGAACCACACACAAACACAATCAAAATATCATCAAAATATTGATATCTTTCAAGATTCATGCTTAGAAGACTTGTCTTGATAGGATTGCGATTCTCTAATGTTCTATTCTTTCATGTTTTTCTCATGTTAGCATATAGTTTATTACTTTTATGAAGGGTTGCAAAAATCGCTATGCGCTAGCTAGGCGGTCGGGTACCGTTGATGCGTATTTTCTTTTAAATAGACCAGGTTTTAAATTTATAAACTGCGAACCACCTAAGACCTATATACACACTAACGAGTAGAGTACCCGGTCGCGTGCAGTATACTTGGGATAAGTCCGAGGTCGACCCAAAGAGCTATGTGTAAGGCTTCTAAAACAAGGCTATTTACTATTAAACTAGAAAGCAATTTAAATTATCGCGGTTGGATTTGAGAACATGAGAACTTTAGTACAAATTATTTAAGTACGGTTCAAGGGAAGAGAGTGCAATCCTAATTACTTCTTAATTAACTTAATGATTCAATGATTCTACTAATTGGGAAAGTCAGGATCGAATGGTCATCAAATCCTTACTTATCTCGCGAAATCCTAGTACTACAGGTCATAGCAACCGAAACTTTGTCCCACTGGTCATGGTAAGCGAGCATCACATTTGGCATTCTTATTATCAAAGTAATATAACCAAACAGATAACCAAAATTAACAAGAAATAAATGAATCATAATGATAATTAATAAGAAAAGCTTAGCCGAAAATGGTATTCATACAATCAATATCAATGTCAATTAATGAAAGTAATGAAAACATGATAATCGAAACATACTAGTATGCTGATGATGATCGGGACAACTTCTCTCTTCTAGGATGGCTAGTGATTGCTGGAAAATAACTTGGAGTGATGTTACAGTCGCCCCCTCTGATGGGAGGAAGAAATGATGTCATATGAGGCTGAATTCGACCCCTACTTATAGGTTTCTAATGGTTTACGGCGTAACCGATTCGTTGGTTTAGCTGTAACCTTGCTGATGTAGACTTTCCAAAATATAGGCAAAATAGACTTTACGACGTAACCAAATGGAAGGTTTACGACGTAACATAAGTGTTTATGTCATAACTGAAGTGGTTATGGCGTAACGTATAGTTTATAGCGTCACATAAGTGGTTATGGCGTAAAGTTGAGTTTATGGTGTAATCTA
>BQNB010060154.1:0-37036 GCA_026074375.1 Tanacetum coccineum
AGAAGTATGAAGAACTTTCTGTTGTAGAGAAACTCCAAGCTGATTGTGATCTAAAAGCTACAAACATCGTTCTTCAAGGACTTCCACCGGATGTGTATGTCATTTTGAATCATCAAAAAGTTGCCAAAGAGATATGGGATAGAGTTAAGCTTCTTATGCAAGGCACGGAATTGTCGTTACAAGAGAAGGAATGTCAATTGTATGACGAGTTTGATAAGTTTTCATTTGTCAAGGGTGAAACACTATATCAGTACTACTGGAGATTGCTCAACTCATCAATAACATGAATGTTATCAATATGTCAATGAGACAAGTCCAAGTGAATACTAAGTTTCTGAATAGTCTACCACAAGAATGGGGCAAGTTTGTGACGGATGTGAAGTTGGCTAGAGATTCGCATACCATGAACTATGATCAATTGTACTCATATCTCGAACAACATGAGGCACATGCTAATGAAACTCGCTTGATGCGTGAACGATACCAAGATCCTCTTGCATTTGTTGCTAAGTACCATCAGCCACCATCTTCACAGCTTAACAACTATCACTCTTAATACAATTTCACTCAGTCTCCTCAACAAACACATACCATGATTCTACAAATTCACTCTCCTCAATCATACTCACCAAAGTATCCACTACATCATACATCACAACTATAAATCAGTCATACATCTGTTCCACTATCACAACAATATCAGTCTCATCAAAACTCATCTGTTTCACAAATTGCTTACAACTTACCTCAACCTTCAACACAACCATTGACTGAGTTCCATCAAATGGACTCAGGTCTTGCTGTTCATGTGTTTAATCAAGGAGATGATCCTATTGCCTGTCTCAATAAGGCAATAGCTTTTCTCATAGTTGTAGCCTCTTCAAGGTTCCCTTTAACCAACAATCAACTTAGAACTTCCTCTAATCCTAGAAACTAAGCCACTATTCAAGACGGTAGGGTTACTATGCAACAAGTTTAAGGGAGGCAAGAACAAAGTTATGCTAGTAATATCTTGTAGAATATCTTAACACATATAGTATAGGATTCGACCGAGAGTTTTTAGAGAGAGAAAGAGGTGGTTGGATGATCACTTAGAGAGAGAAACAAAGAAGAGAATATTAGATTAACTATGTGGGAAAATGAACAACCAACACCCTCTCCATGTGTGGAGAGGGTATAAATACAATGGATAGTGGTCGGCCATGGGCCTCATAAGAGGCTTTTCATGGGCCTTTAGCCCGGTTAGCTTTCTATCTTAACTATTCGACTTACTATGAGCTACGACTAACTATATTAGAAATAACCGATACTTTTCGTATTCCTAATAATCTCCCCCTAAGGGAGGTTACTCTAATTTACAAAAACTTAAGCCTAGCATACTATGCTTTGACTTTAGTCTTGAGCTTGTAGTCTTTAACTTCAATTATTAACTTGTGATATGTTGTAGTGATCTTTGACTTTAGGCTTTGACTTGTATCTTTGACTTGATATGAATGTGATCTTGAACTTCTTGAGATCATCAACCAAGCATAATCTCTTTACATTGTCTTGCGATCTTGCCATATTATGATCTTGCGACTTTGGACCGACATGCTCATACTTTTCTTGATATGATAACTTAAAAGCTTTAATGATGCATCTTTCTTAAAGTTCTTTAACTTTAACACTTTGTCATTTCAAGATAGACGTACAGTATCAGAGTAGCGTAAGTCTTAAAACATATACTTGAGCTTTCATGATGTCTTTATATATGTCGTTCGAGTATGAGCATGTGGTATTGGCTTCGAATTGTCATCAGGAAACTGCTACCATCGTCAGGAAATCTGTATAAATGGGTTAGTGATAAACAACATATATGGACAAAAGTGGCATTATCACTTCATTGAATACGGTTGTAACAACCATGGTTCCCCGTTATTCAGTATAAATATTACCTGTGATTAGGTAGAATTTTGAAGAATCTCCTTGACAGGGTTTCACAGCTGCACTAGCTGTTCTCATTACCGGAGGTCTCAAAGTAGACAACACGGTAAGAGTGAACCGGTAAGTTACTATCTTCCTGATTAAGCCGTTAATTCGCATTCAGCTTTCCTATGTCCAGATACCCTCGTGAGGCTTCCTATGGACATAAGATTGAAAATTGATTTAGAAAATCAGTCAGTGTGTCAAAATGCAAATGGTTTTTATGACACACCAACAATTTTATCTTTTTCAAAATTCATTCGTTAATTCAAAAGCTGGACCGAATCGATATCCAGTATCACAAGTTTGATCCGTATAGGATCTCACAAGTCACCTATCAAGAGCTTATTTGATGTAGGCTCAAGCAGGATTTCCATCTTCATTGTGAATACTTAAGTATCACTCGAATGTTCTGGCAAAATCATAAGGATAATGCGTAGGACTCTTTATACATATATCTTATTTTTCACATTGTGTGAATTAGCAAGCATAATTTTGACAAGTGTTCTAATGAGATTTATGGATGATCTCTTTTGGCTCTAGACTCAATAGTGCCCTTTGGTTTTAGTGATCGGAGGCTGGAGCAGCCACCTTTTCAATACCAACTAACTCGGAGTGAGAAAGTTGATAGAAATGCGTGTAATCTCCGGGAGAAATGAAATAGAAATCTTTCTAGAGATTCTGAGTGGCTAGGAGGGTTGTGGACTACATCAATGGGTCTATGATATCAGTCTTCAATGTCAACAATCATCTTTGTGATTCTAGACAGCAAATGTATTGACCCGGTTTCTGCCTGACAGCAAATGTGTTGACCCGATTTTTGCCTAAGTGTAAGGAGTGCTTCTTTTTTTCAGCCTTTAACCTTAAACTTTTTCTTCTCTTTTTAAATTTTTCAACCCCTTTAGCGCTTACCAGATGACTTTCATAACTAGTAGCCTTTAGTTGGATAGTTCAGGTACTCAGCGCCATCTCAGTCGGCACTTTTCCTTTAATCTCACTTTACTCCTTTTTTCATACCATTCAAATACAAATATAACAGATATACATTCCTTATTTTTCTCTTTGCATCCTTATCTCCAAGTCAGCAGCTTTGACCATCAACAGTATTAATATTTCTTCTTGCAGTATTAACTAACTTTGGCAGTACTAAGTTTGTATTGGTAGTACTAACTCCATTAGTACTGTTAGTTATACCTTGGCAGTATTAACTCTTGTGAAGATTTATTCCCAACAGTTTAGCACATATATGAGATAGCGTACACTAGAGATCTTAAAAATCACATTATTAGCCATATATTTTAATCAAATCTTCTCCCCTTATCAAAAATGTCAAATCTCATGATATTTTGGATATCAATTGATTCAAATATTCATGGTTTCGAGGAAAAAGTATCCAATTATTAACAAGCCGATTATTGGAACATTTTAATGCTGCCCCTCAAATTATGAGGGTATTATATGGTGTTTGAGTATGTTAATTTGAAAATTTTGAATTTACTAAGAAATTCTTGAAAATTCATACCCAAACACTATATATGCCTAATTGTTAAGTCTACACTACATATATACATATTCACAAGTTTATGATATACGAAATGACCTTATGATGACGAACACAATATGACAAAGTCATATTGTTCGTTGAAGTAGCTGGAGGTCAGTTCCGTAGTGTCTCCCACCAACAAACTTTTCTAAGCTCCTCATTATCCTTATCTCCTTCTGCAGCTTGTTAATCATCTTGATCATGATATGAGCTCTTTTCTTATCCAATGTACTCCATCTTATCTTTGTTAGGTACTCCATGTTGATATTATTTGTAATGTATTCAAGCGAAGTTAGAAGCCTTGTTAATGTACCGTCACTGAACTTGTAAAGTTCATCTGAGCGCATCAACCTGTTTCTCTCTTAGTTGTCGACATAAATGAATCCTTGAGGGTCTTGATATAGAGTGAATGGGTCCTTTTTTCTAAGGCTGGGTCTGGTAGTTTCAGGCTTTGTGACATTGATCTTCTTTTGGTAACTTTCAACTCTGAGTTGAAGATCTTCAACTCGCTTCTGAATAACCAAGCTTCTGGTAAACATTCTCAATGCTATTGTGAAGTCAGAAACATCATTGCCTAAGAGATTTGTGAGTCGATTCTAAAAAACAAGGAGAAGCATGTCCTCGATGTTATTGATACGAAGACGTGGAAAGTCGCCTTCCTTGAATCTGTAAAGATCGTTATCGGCTCTTCTTACTATAATCTCTTTCAGATACCTATACCTATGTTTCCTCATTACCTCGACCTGAGTTACTGCCAGAATACGTTTTATAGAATATACATCATATCTTGATTCCAGGCCTCGTGCATATCCATAGAAGGTCTTATGTTATTCTCTTCAATGTGAGATTCCCCATAACGCATGTTTATCATAGGCAACTTTAACAGGAACCCATATATTTGGAACCATGTCTTCAATGCCTGGAAGATCATATTGAGAAGCCTTTGTCGTTGTAATAGAAGTCGTGTAGGTCATTGTCAAAACTCCTCCTTGTAGATACTTGAGATCATTGTTGAAGAAGTAGTCAACCAGTACTTTTTGACGATTTCCACTCATGACTAAAGGAAGGGGTTTGGTAAGATCAAATGGATAGTCACCGCCTTCTGGATTCTCCCAATCAAGTTTTTCTGAAAGAGCCTTGTAACATTCTTTAAAGTCGTATTCCAGCTTAGTATAATTGGTACATGTGCCTTTGAGAAGTTTGAATGCTGGTTCTAACAGGGTTTCTTGAGTAAGATTGGTGATTTTCAGGCCATTCATGATATATGCAGAGAAGTCAATAGGAGTGCTCATCAATTCATCAAATGTCTTTGACGATTTATCAGCAGAAGATGCAAGAGTCATTAACCAGCTTTGAGTAGGTCCTTGTTGTAGAGTATTTCTATCATTCCAATCAGGATCAGTGGGTTCTTGTGGTTGTGTAAGTTTGGTGAACCAGTCACATTTAGATACAGTCTCTTTCATGAGTTCATCATTATCATTACTTAGATTCCCTTCTTGATCCTATAGCATATTTGAATCTGCAACCTCAAACTCTGGTTCCTCTGATTGAACAGACATTCTAGAAGATTTTGGTTGAGACTTGGTGCCTTTGGATGAGCCAGACTGTGATTCTTTAGCTTTAGGACCTTTTGTTGGTTTTGCATCCTTGCTAGTCTTCCTCTTCTTCAACCCTTGTTCTGATCGAGCGAAAGGGTCTTCTGTGACATCCGTCAATTTTGAGGCCAGTAACCGAAAGCAAACGTATGTTAATTGACTCTTTTAATTATTTGTGGAGTCGCTTTTATGTGGCCATACTATTTTTAGCATTTAACGCTTGTTTTATTAGGAAACCTAGTTACTGCGATAGCACCCTTTGTCTTACGATCCTAGTCAAACGGTCCTAAACGACCATTGATATGCTCAAACAAAAACATAGTAAAGAGAATGCTCACAATGACCTTAATAAAACCCACTTCTCAACCTGAATAATGACTTGAAATAATCCAGAACTCTAAGCTTGAAAAATACAAATGGAATGTGTTTTTGTATTGCAGTAGATGTGTAGAAATGAAGGAGGAGGATTCTGAAAATATAGGTGATCGGAATGCATGTGACTTTTTAAGCCGAATACGGGGTTTCTCGGTTTGTCCGAAAAACTTTTCGGTGGATGGTGGAGTCGGCTGATCGATTAAGTATGCGGAAATTTTTAAAATGTGCGATCAAGATTACCTAAAATGGACAATTTTATTGAAAACCGACTAAAGTATAAAAGTAAAGTCTCAAAATTAATAAAAATAAATATGAGATTAGAATAAGTAGTGACCTTAAATACGGGGAATTTTTAAAGATAAAAATAACGACGTTTACACTTAACCGGAATATAATTAAAGGCCTCTTATCGGTTGTTTAAAATTAACAAGAACGAGAAATTAAGTATGCAATAAAGCATAAAACACAATAGTTCAACTTTTTAGAAAATGAGAAACGAAATATGAATTAATATGGACATTAAAAGACCATTTATTGTTTTAGCCCTTTTAATACATAATATTACCAGGTGTTTAGTGTGTCTCATAGCAATGTTTCTTTTGCTACAAGAGGACCACATAAACACTTGGTAATATTATGTAATAAACAGGAGCTAAAACATTAAATGATTTTATTTAGTCAAATCTACCGTTTGAAAGAACGTGAGACAGGTAAAATTTGTGATTTTATGCAGAACAATTAATCAAGCGATACCGTGGTCATAAAATGGTGAACATACAACTTATAAATGAACAATTATAAACATATCCACCGATGCATATCAATTAGGATCTAATTAGTATATTGTATTTACCTTAGGTCCTCGTGGTTGTAGAGCATATCCTGCGCCTTTCGTTTGGGTTGCCCTACTTGTTGTGATATGCTTCTGTGTAGTCAAACCGATTGACATATAATAAAAAAAAAACTTTCTGATTGTGAGTTTCTTAAATCCCTTCTTTTTGCATATTTTAATGGTTCAGGAGTGGAAAGCATGATGTGTTTTTATTTAAATTTCGCATGCTCATACTTTAACCTGTTTATAAACATCTCGAGCATACTTGAACTTTACTGGAATTGTTTGAACTTGCAAACTTGTGGAACGTGTTCGAACTTGTTTTTGGAATCATGTTGAATTGTATACTTGAACTTGAACTTAATTGTACGTTGTTGTGATGCTTGTTATATACCCACCACTACTTTTAACTCACTTTCCCCACTCACGGAGGGATTGAGACGTTCTAATGTACTGATGGATAGCGATATTAGGAGATCAGCCCTCTCGCTCATGCTTAACATCCCCGAATATAAGGGTGACTTTAATACTAAGTGTTTGTGCACACTATACAACTCTTGAACTTTGATTGGGATTGTTGGGTATTGGTTTTAAAGCCTGAATACTGTTTAAGTAGTGCCCTCGCATTAATATATAGCTTCATATAACAATGAGTCTGGTTTTTTTGGACCTCTCAACTCTTATTTGTTAATTGATTTTGGTATGGGCAAACTACTTTTTGATAACTTGCCATTGGTTCGCAAATCTTATGATCTGGCTATTCTACGCTTCTTTATTTTAAACTACATTGTTGGTGTATATTATCTTGTAAGCTCCCACCAACTATTTCGATAGTTGATCGTTTTATAATGCTTTACAGGCTTGACGTTCCCCAACAGAGTGGGAAAAACTTAGACCTTGTTTTTCAGTTTATGGCAAGACATCTACATAATTGCAAGAATCATGTCTTTTGAATATCCATATTCTGATAGAAACAACTTATGATGTTTCATGTACTTTTAAACTTGTACTTTGTGATGTTGTAATTCGGATAACTTTCTTTTGTTTAAGTTCATGTATGGTGTTTTATCTATCATCTTTTGTGATGTTTATTAATATGTTACACCTCGCGGTTCCGCCTTGGTGGGGTGTGTGACAGAGTGGTAATCGAGCAAAGGTCTATAGAGAACGCAGTTTTTCAAGAACATAAAATCTGAAACACTATATCAAAATGATTTTTCTTTTTCTAAAAACACGAACTTGAATCGTTGTCAAGAGTCGAGTGGTTGCATCACTTAGACCTAAAGTTGACAGTTACTGGATCAACTATGTCTTATTTAGGAGTAACATGCATCCTGGGTATAGTATTAATTTTAACGATTTTAAAAACTGACCTTCCACTTTAGTCAGTCATTATTTTAAACAAGTTTAAAAACCGACCTTTCACTTTAGTCACTGAAAAGCATACTAGGAATTATGTGCACCGTATACTGCATACTTTTAGATGTCCACTTTTTGTGCTTAAATACATCATGCTTGTCTCTGATTGATTTATTGATACCCTGAGTTTGCTTTCACATCGGTTACTGTCATTATACTGTCATACTTTCCCTAGGCACCTTGTTATTAAGAACACCATTACAGTCACAATATGTCCCATAGATTGTCTTTGCGCGCTAATGATTTCGCGATTGACTCACGACGTTCACCTAAATACTTTTCGTACCTTTACCCTGCAATAAGAACTTGAGAAGGACTCGTTGATAGACTCCGAGTAAGAACTTAAGGCGAGCAGCAGGTGATCTACGTATGTACGACATGTAGAGACATCCGTTCTTCGCTATTAGAGCTACGTCGACCCATATTTTGGCCATGTCCCTGTTTTATTTCGACATGGATATAATGCGACTATAAAGAGATTAGGTGAAAGCAGAAATGCGGTTGTTTTGTCTCTATTCTACCAAACTCTTTTCCGAATTTATTGTTGGTAGATACACCAATGAGGGTGTACTAGTGTAGCTTACCCGCACGGTTAATTTCACGCTCTTTTTGATTACTAATTGTTTCCCTATTATGATATAATGAATTTTTGGAATCAGTTGTATAGATCAAGTGTTAAATTTTAATTTATACTGTTATCATTATCCTTTGAAAAGATTTTTGTAAAATGTAATCGGATTACTTAAATTTTACTTATATAACAAACAAAATGGTAAACTTTTACAATGCTTAATTTAAATATTTATCTATTAATCAATTTTATTGGCAACCAATTTAATACATATATTTGAAAAAAAAAATCTAAAAATCATGTTTATTTAATATTATTTAATTGTGAGAGAAAATACAAATATTTCTTATATATAAAACTTACTTGTCATCTGAATATGTATACCACTAAATTTTGGTTAAATACTAAACATGATTGACTTACATTGGTATGGTATATCTATCTATGCTTGATTATTCATTTAAACACTTCGTTCAAAGGTGTTATATTCAACTCTAACTGTGTTGATTTTTTTTTAAATATGTTCACTCTTTAACTATATTTCTGTGAATATATATGAACTGTTTGAAGGTACGGTTTGTCAAGTTTCTGACAAAGTGAAATTTTGTGTTAAATTGTAGAATTATGGTGGGAAGAAACACACGTAGCTGCTCTGCCGACAACACTAATCCTCCTAATGAAACAATAGATGAAGTAAACCGGCATTGCCGAATCTGCTAACTCAACTTGTTCAAGCCCTCGGAGGAAACCGAACAAATCAAAGAGAGGCCACTCCAAGCTACAATATCAAAACATTCAGGGCTTTTGGTGCCAAGGAATTTTTCGGCACAGAAGGTGCAGTTGGTTTACTAACCTGGTTTGAAAGCACTGAGTATGTACTTCATATCACTAAGTGCCCCGCAGAGAGCCAAGTTGAATTCGCTGATAGTATGCTGCAAGGCCGCGCCTTAACTTGGTGGAACACCCTTGTTCAAACCCGAGGACGGGCCGCTGCTATAGCCCAACCTTGGGAAGATTTTAAAAAGTTACTGATGAAAGAATATTATCCTGATGATGAAATTCAGAAGTTGGAATCAGAATTTTGGAACCAGAAGATGGTTGGGTCAGATATTGATGGGTATACGGCTAGATTTCATGAGTTGGCAAGGTTGGTGCCACATATGGTTACCCCTGAGAGCCAACGTGTAAATCGCTACATTCGGGGTTTAGCTCCTGAGATCAAGCCACATGTCACTTCATCCGAACTTGCTACAATCCAGGGTGCTGTGAGTATAGCCAACCGTTTGACCATCGATGGTATTAAGGATGGACTTTTCAAGAAGAAGGAAAATGATGGAAACAAAAGGAGGTCGAATGACCAGAACAGGAATCAAGGAATGGATGAAAGGAACAAAAGACAAAGAACTGGAGGGAACTTTGCTCTAACTGTTCCGGAGCAAGGTCAAGGACAACGTCAATATGCTGGTCAACATCCGAAGTGTGCAAAATGCAATTTCCACCATTCTGGTAACTGCCCTGTGTGTCGTCGATGTAACCAAGTGGGTCACTTTACCCGATACTGCACGGGTAGAGTTGCTAATGAAAGACCAAGGCCAACTTGTTTTGAGTGTGGAGATCCTAACCACTTTAGGAGGAACTGCCCAAGGATTAATCGAGCCACTACCTTGGGAGGAAATCGCCCAAACCCTGTGTTAGCAATTGAAGGAAATAACAACCAAGGAAACAATAGGAATCGAGCACAGGGGAGAGCTTTTGGCTTAGGTGTTGCTGAAGCCCCACAAGACCCGAACGTCGTGACGGGTACATTCTCTCTAAACGATCATTTCGCTACAGTTTTGTTTGATTCTGGTGCTGATTATAGCTTTATATCTACCAAATTCTTGCCATTGATTAACATGAAACCTAGTGTCGTCAGCCCCGGTTATGAGATTGAAATAGCTAGCGGCGTTATAGTAGAAGCAAATAAGATTATTCGAGGTTGTAGACTTGAGCTAGATGGTCATACATTTATCATCGATTTAATTCCCTTTGGATATGGTAGTTTTGACGTGGTCGTAGGAATGGATTGGTTGTCAAAGCTGAGAGCTAAAATAGTTTGCTATGAGAAAATTGTTCAAATTCCATTATCTAACGGGGATATTTTAGAAGTTCATGGAGAGCGTCCCGAAGGAAACCTGGAACATTGAAGGACCATTGAAAAGTGAATGACCGAACTTGGAAGACCATCACTTATTTGGTACGTGAATTCCCTGGTGTGTTCCGGAAGATTTAACGGGTTTACCCCATATTGTGAAGTGGAGTTTTGAATAGAAGACTTATTCATGGAGCTTATGCCTGTTTGCAAAATTTCACCTTATCGTTTAGCACCTACGGAAATGCAAGAACTGTCCAACCAACTTAAAGAACTCCAAGAAAAAGGTTTCATACGACCTAGCTCTTCACCTTGGGGGTGCCCTAGTGTTGTTTGTAAAAAATAAGGAGGTTTATTTTTCCCCTTTTTTTCGTTTTTTCGTTCGTTCCGCATGTGTATAGACTATCGAGAGCTGAACAAGCTAACTGTCAAGAACCGCTACCCTCTTCCTAGGATTGATGACTTGTTCGATCAGTTGCAAGGGTCACGGTATTTTTCAAAAATAGATCTTCGATCTGGCTACCATCAGTTGAGAGTACGCGAAGAAGATATTCCCAAAACTGCATTCAGGACGAGATACGGACATTTTGAATTCACGGTCATGCCTTTCGGTCTGACTAATGCTCCTGCGGTATTCATGGACCTTATGAACCGCGTATGTAGGCCGTACCTTGACAAGTTTGTCATCGTCTTTATTGACGACATCTTAATTTATTCAAAGTCCAAGGAGGAGCATGAAGTTCACCTAAAATTGATATTGGAGTTGCTTAAAAAAGAGAAATTGTTCGGGAAATTTTCAAAGTGCGAATTCTGGCTACAAGAGGTTCATTTTCTCGGCCATGTTGTGAACAGTGAAGGTATACATGTGGATCCTAGCAAAATTGAAGCAGTGAAAAATTGGAAGCCCCCGAAGACCCCAACCGAGATCCGTTCATTCTTAGGATTGGCGGGATACTATAGGCGATTTATCGCAAATTTCTCGAAGATTGCAAAGCCTCTCACTTTGTTGACTCAGAAAAACAAAAAGTTTGATTGGGGTGATGAGCAGGAGAATGCCTTTCAGACATTGAAGGACATGTTGTGTGATGCTCCTATTCTGGCACTTCCTGAGGGCACCGATGATTTTGTAGTTTACTGTGACGCCTCGAATCAAGGTTTTGGTTGCGTTCTGATGCAGAGGGACAAGGTAATTGCATACGCATCCAGACAACTCAAAATCCATGAGAAGAACTACACCACTCATGATTTAGAGTTGGGCGCCGTGGTATTTGCTCTCAAAACCTAGAGACACTATTTGTATGGAACCAGGAGCGTGATCTACACCGATCATAAGAGTCTTCAGCACATTTTCGATCAGAAGGAATTAAATATGCGCCAGAGACGATGGATAGAACTTTTCAGCGATTATGACTGCGAGATTCGCTACCACCCAGGTAAAGCGAACGTAGTAGCTGATGCATTGAGCAGGAAGGAACGGTTGAAACCAAGACGAGCTCGAGCTATGAGCATGACAATTCACTCTAGCATTAAGGCTAGGATACTGGAAGCTCAGAGCGAAGCTTCCAAAGGCGTCAACACTCTGGCAGAAACATTGAAGGGATTGGACAAACAGCTTGAGAGAAAAGAAGATGGTGGATTATATCTTGTTGAACGAATTTGGGTACCAGTCTATGGCAATTTAAGAACTTTGATAATGAATGAAGCCTATACTACAAGGTATTATGTACATCCTGGAGCAGACAAGATGTACTATGATCTTCGAGGCTTATACTGGTGGCCCGGAATGAAGAATGACATTACTACGTATGTTAGCAAGTGCTTGACTTGCTTTAAAGTCAAAGCAGAACATCAGAAACCCTCGGGATTACTTCAACAGCCAGAAATTCCTGAATGGAAATGGAAGAATATCAAAATGGACTTCATAAGCAAGTTACCGAGAACCAGTAGCCAACACGACTTGATTTGGGTCATTATCGATCGACTGACTAAATCGGCACATTTATTAGCTATCCGTGAAGAATACAAGATATAGAGACTTACAAGACTGTACATCAACGAGATCGTAGCAAGGTACGTGTGCCTGTGTTAATCATATCTGACCGTGACAGTTATTTCACATCAAGATTTTGGCAATCACTACAGAAAGCATTAGGAACGAGACTAGATTTAAGTACAGCCTACCATCGCGAAACCGATGGCCAAAGTGAGCGTACCATTCAAACGCTAGAAGATACGCTTTGAGCTTGCGCAATTGATATTGTCCCAATTGGGATACTCACCTACCATTAGTAGAATTTTCATACAACAAGTGCTCCATTTGAAGCATTGTATGGAAGGAAATGTCGAATACCCATAACTTGGGCAGAGGTAGGAGAAAGCAAGTTATTTAGACCGTATATTGTCCTGGAGACTACTGATAAGATTGTGCAAATCAGAGAAAGATTAAAAGCCGTACGAGATCGCCAGAAAAGCTATGCCGACAATCGTCGAAAGCCGTTAGAGTTTAGTGTCGGTGACAAAGTACTACTTAAGGTGTCGCCTAGGAAAGGCGTGGTACATTTTGGTAAGAGAAGCAAGCTTTTACCAAGATACGTGGGACCGTTCGAGATTGTCAAACGAGTCGGTCCAGTAGCTTATCGGTTGCGCTTACCACAAGAACTTGTGGGAGTTTATGACACGTTTCACGTGTCAAACTTGAAGAAATGCCTAGCTGACGTAACTTTGCACGTACCGTTAGAAGAAGTCAAAATCAACGAGAAACTGCATTTTGTTGAAGAACCTATGGAAATCATGGACCGTGAGGTCAAGAAGCTGAAAAAGTGATTCATATCCGGCAGCTCCTGAACACAGAGAATGCTATGAAGGATTGATAAAATCTTATGATCTCGACAAGACTCTCTTATCCACTTATGATAAATTGTATTCGTTGAAGAGACGCCGAAAATACAAAGATAAAGATGAAGATGTCACACCCCACCAAGGCAGAACCGCGAGGTGTAACATATTAATAAACATCACAAAAGATGATAGATAAAACACCATACATGAACTTAAACAAAAGAAAGTTATCTGAATTACAACATCACAAAGTACAAGTTTAAAAGTACATGAAACATCATAAGTTGTTTCTATCCGAACATGGATATTCAAAAGACATGATTCTTGCAATTATGTAGATGTCTTGACAATAACTGAAAAACAAGGCTCTAAGTTTCCACCTTGGGAACGTCACCTGAAAAGCATGATAAAACGGTCAACTATCGAAATAGTTGGTGAGCTCACAAGATTTTATACACAAAATGTAGTTTTAAATAAAGAGTAGATGTCCGATAAAAGTTTGCCAACCCAATGGCAAGTTATCAAAAATAGTTGCCCAAACCAAAATCAATTTCAAATAAGTTGAGAGTCCAAAACAAATCAATGTATATGTGGGGCACTTGTTGTATGAAAATTCTACTAATGGTAGGTGAGTATCCCAATTGCCGCCAATATCAATTGCGCAAGCTCTAAGCATATCTTCTAGCGTTTGAATGGAAGGAAATGTCAAACACCCATAGCTTGGGCAGAGGTAGGAGAAAGCAAGTTATTTAGACCGGATATTGTCCAGGAGACTACTAATAAGATTGTGCAAATCAGAGAAAGATTAAAAGCCATACGAGATCGCCAGAAAAGCTATGCCGACAATCGTCGAAAGCCGTTAGAGTTCAGTGTCGGTGACAAAGTACTACTCAAGGTGTCGCCTAGGAAAGGCATGGTACGTTGTGGTAAGAGAAGCAAGCTTTCACCAAGACATGTGAGACCGTTCGAGATTGTCGAACGAGTCGGTCCAGTAGCTTATCAGTTGCGCTTACCACAAGCACCTGTGGGAGTTCATGAAACGTTTCACGTGTCAAACTTGAAGAAATGCCTAGCTGACGTAACTTTGCATGTACCGTTAGAAGAAGTCAAGATCAACGACAAACTGCATTTTGTTGAAGAACCTATGGAAATCATGGATCGTGAGGTCAAGAAGCTGAAAAAGAGACGGATTCCTATTGTAAAAGTTCGTTGGAATTCCTGACAAGGACCAAAATTTACTTGGGAACGAGAAGACGAGATGAAGCGCAAGTATCCGCAACTATTCGCGAGCTACGGCTTAGGACGAGCAACTAAAATTTCGGGACAAAATTCCCTTTAACAGGGGAAAACTATGACATCCGTCAATTTTGAGGTCAGTAACCGAAAGAAAACGTATGTTAATTAACTCTTTTAATTATTTGTGGAGTCTCTTTTATGTGGTCATACTATTTTTAGCGTTTAACGCTTGTTTTATTAGGAACCCTAGTTACGCGAACGCACCTTTGACCTAACGATCCTAGTTAATGGTCCTAACGACCAATGATATGCTCAAACAATATTATAATAATGTCAAAACACATGGGAAAACATAAATTAATAAAATCACAAACTATCTCAAAATTTACGTTTTTACGGCTTTTTACGTATTTACCGAATGTGCACAAATTTTGCAATTTAGCCTACACCTTTTATTTAACACTTACACTACCAAATACTTAATAAATTATGCATACAATATTAAGATAAGTTCAGCTCCATGTGAGACACCACCACAAGTAACCACTTAAAACCTTGCTTATTGCTTTTCTATCTTACTACCCATCCCATCTCACTTCTTTTCATATCCAAAACCACTAACTCTTACAACCACCTCATTCTTAACATGAAAAACCACTTTCTACCTCATTTCTATCACTAATCTCAGATCATACTCCCTCTCTTCTCTCTCTAAAAGCACCAACCACAAGGAGAAAACATAAGAAACAATCAAGAACAACAATGTTTAAGGGGTATCTAGATAGATTAGGTTAAGAATATTGAATCAAGAGGTCATATAAGGGTTCTACCAAGATACTAAATCATCTCAGCATCTAATCATCACTCTCATCATTCACTAATCAAGGTACAAACGTTGGTGCAAGATAACTTGTGTTGTTCTTGCACCAAGAAAGCTATTTCTTTCATTCTTGCACTTGAATCTTGCATAAGCTTTTTGTCAAATTAAATAACAATAAATCTTTAATCTAAGAGATTTTTCCAGCACTAAAATGATATTAAAAAGGGTACCAACACTTGGTGTGATCGTTTTTGAGTTAAAATGGTTTGATAAATGCATGCAAAGTTTGAGTAAAATGAACATAGTGGGCTGATTGAAAAATTGTTCTTCACTAAAATAGGTGTAACTCACTCAATTTTTCGAGTTATGGCTACTTTTTTTTGTAAATTAACTTCAATGAGTCCTCTACAACATTTTAGTTTTGTCAAAAACCTGTAAAGGCACATAGTATTTTTGAAAAAATTATGCAAGATTGGTGTGCAGAAAGTTAACAAAATTGGCATATTTGACTTTCAGTTTTGCAAGCCTCATAAAATCTTTATAAAATATCTTTTCTTTTCAAACCACCTCTGAAAGTTCATTATATTTATGTATTATCTTGATATGATTGTCCATTAGTGATTAGAATTAATAATATGGGCAAAACATGGGATATTGTAAGGAATAAAGACTGAAAATGCGATCCAAAACTTTGATCCACTTTAAGTCACCATAAAGTTGTCATACTTGCATAAGAGGGACCCACAACACCACTAAATCTTGTATATGAATGTTGTATTTGAAATCCCAGAGAAAATTTAGAAATATGAATCTTTTTGGACATATTTGACATTGAATCATGTAGAGTACTCATTGGGACTGTTTTGGACAAAAAAAATTTATCTAACTTATTTGGACCACAAATCAATATTGGGAACACTTTCATGGCTAAAATTCCGTTCACAATTAGTTTAATATGTTAATAAAATGTTTCCAGAAGTCCAAGGCATAATTGTGATTAAAAAATGCTCAGGTTATTAAAATGCAAAAAGTGGGCTGAATTGGAGTAGTTTTGGAAGTTTGGTCAATTTGAGTGGGCTAATCATTATAAAAATTGTTTCTATTGCTATGAGACACACTAAACACCAGGTAATATTATGTATTAAAAGGGATAAAACAATAAATGACTTTTATTTAGTCAATCAACCTTTTGAAACAACGTGAAACTGGGTAAATTTGTGATTTTTTGAGAAACAATAACAAGCGAACCTTGGTCATAAAATGTGAACATAAAACTTATACTATGAGCAATTATAACATCCGAGCATATCAATTAGGATCTAATTAGGTATATTTATTTACCTTAGGTCTCGGGTAGAAGGGTGCGCGTTCGTTTGGGTTCCCTACTTGTTGTGATTTGCTGTTAAGTCAACGATTGACCTAACTTTTGAGGTGAGTTTCTCACATCCCTCTCTTTTTGCATATTTTAACTGTTTTGGGGTGGAAAGAATGATGCGTTTTTATTAAATTTCTATGCTCACACTTTTATGTTTTATAAACATTCGAGCATACTTGAACTTACTGAACTTGGTTTTGAACTTTGCAAACTTGTGGAACGTGTTGAACTTGTTTTGGAATCATGTTGAACTTGAACTTGAACTTGAACTTAATATGTACGTTGTTGTATACTTGGAACCCACCACTACTTTTAACTCACTTTCTCCCTCAACGGGATTGAGATGTTAGTACTTATGGATAGCACTATTAGAAGATTAGCCCCTCCTCACTCTCCGCACAAGGGTGCATAGTACTAAGTGTTTGTGCCACACTATACAACTAGAACTTGATTGGATGTTGGAACAGTTAGCCTGAGTACGTTTAAGTAGTGCCTCGCATAATCACTATAGCATACATATACATTGATTTGTTTTGGACTCTCAACTTATTTGAAATTGATTTTGGTTTGGGTAACTATTTTTGATAACTTGCCATTGGGCTGGCAAACTTTTATCGAACATCTACTCTTTATTTAAAACTACATTTTGTGTATAAAATCTTGTGAGCTCACCAACTATTTTGATAGTTGACCGTTTTATCTTGCTTTTCAAGTGACGTTCCCAAGGTGGAAACTTAGAGCCTTGTTTTTCAGTTATTGTCAAGACATCAACATAATTACAAGAATCATGTCTTTTGAATATCCATGTTCGGATAGAAACAACTTATGATGTTTCATGTACTTTTAAACTTGTACTTTGTGATGTTGTAATTCGGATAACTTTCTTTTGTTTAAGTTTATGTATGGTGTTTTATCTATCATCTTTTGTGATGTTTATTAATATGTTACACCTCGCGGTTCCGCCTTGGTAGGGTGTGACATCTTCATCTTTATCTTTGTCTTTTCGGCTTCTCTTCAACGAATATAATTTATCATAAGTGGATAAGAGAGTCTTGTCGAGATCATAAGATTTTATCAATCCTTCATAGCATTCTCTATGTTCAGGAGCTGCCGGATATGATTCACTTTTATCTATTTTGTCGATAAGAATCTTCTTCAACTCAAATTCTGTAAGCGTTGTAGCAGCCTCATATGAAGATTATGGTTGAGAAGACTCCTTGGCTAGAATCGCCTGCTCAAGTGACTCAGTAACCATGCGTTAGATTTCTGGTGGAGCAAAGTTAGACACTTCCTTTGGAAGAATCTAAGGAAGTTGAATCTTTACTTGCTCAATGATCCTTGCAGTGATTGACGCCAAAAGGTAGTTCATGAATTCATCTCTGGTGGCTCCTAGCCTTGCGTCTAGATGTTCTTCTACTAGAGCAATCACTTGAGTTTTAAGAGGATCGTTCTTTTTGAATTCAGAAACATCTTTTTCCAATGTTGTGACTCTGTTGTTGAATTGGAAGATGGATGCGAAATCAGGAAGTGCAGATTGAGTATTTGTAG
Organism: Tanacetum coccineum; assembly: GCA_026074375.1. Taxonomy (NCBI): domain Eukaryota; kingdom Viridiplantae; phylum Streptophyta; class Magnoliopsida; order Asterales; family Asteraceae; genus Tanacetum; species Tanacetum coccineum. The sequence continues at coordinate 18,246 of BQNB010060154.1, forward strand.
CTTCAGTTGTTGGTGGTGGTGTGGATGTTGATTGTTGTGCTGGAGGAGTAAAGGATGGTAATGATTGTGGGATGACAATGAAGTATACTGGTGAAGAATCAGTGATAACTAAGACAGGTACAATAAGGAGTGTGAGTGTTTGCTGGCTTGGTACTTCATGATGGACGTGAACATCTATTGGAGAAACAAATTCTACATAAGTATGGGGAATATCTGAAAAATTCAAGAGTTTAGATGCCAAGTCAGATGAGTGAGAAGAGCTGGTAATTGGGACTTCAGTCTTCTGTGGAACAGTAGAAAGTGTCACATGAGCATCTTCTATGACTTGAGAGATCTCTGTATTTTCATTCCCTTGTTGAACGTTAGTAAATTCAGCATCGGTATCCTCCTTTTGAACCGTCTCATCATCAGGTTGAACTGGTTTATTCAGCCGTATATCCACATCATCGTATAGCTTACTAGTAATATAATCTATCTCTTCATCTTCACCACCTTCAGCTTTATTAGTAATCTTTGTTTCATCTTCATCATTAGAATCGTTGAACGGGGTTTTAGCAAACTCATCCTTCACTTCTTCTTCATCATCTCCTATATCTTCTTCATTTTCTTCTTGATCAGACTCGGAACCCGATTCATTCTCATCAGTTTCATGCTTGGAATCCGACTCATTTTCATTGTCTGATTGGGTTTTGTTATCATCACTGTCATTCTCTTGATCACTATCTTCACCACTTGAGTCATGATCATTATTGCTATCAACTTCATCATTTCCCTAAGATTCAGCTTCACTTTCAGATGATTCTTCTTCAGTCACATCGGGAACCCTTGGTTTAACACAAGTTCCATCATTTGTGATAGAAGGTTTGATTTTGGCAACACTTTGAGCAGTTTTGGTAACAGTACCAGAACCACTTGGGTGAGTCTTATGAAAGTCCCTCAAACTCTTTAGTCTAGATTCATCATACTGAGCTTCTTCACTTAATTCCACTTCAGAGAGCAGATCAATTCCTTTGCACTTCTCAAGAGTCATCTTTTCCTTCTTCTTAGACAATGGCATCTCAGGAGTTTCTCTAATAACAACACCTCTTATTGGAGCCTTAGTAGACTTCTTTGTAGGTCTCTTTACTCTCTTTGACTTCCCTGTAGGTCTTCAGGTGAAACTGGGATAGTAGTGAGTTGAGGAGAAGCTGGCTTCTTGAACTTTTATGCCTTCTTAGGAGGTGTAGCTCCTGTAGCAAAACCAAGGTAAGTCTTGTAAGCTTTGGTTTCCTTTATCTCAGGACTGTTCAATGATTCAGGAAGTATAACACCATAGATTTGAGTTTCTTCTTTTACAGAGACAAATCTTAGAGTGTTTATCAGATAGTCATCTTTGGAGGTGTGCATCCCGATCATGTTTCTCTAGGAGACTGCCTTGTCTTAAGTAAGGACGTAGTGAATGATAACTTTGGTGAATCGAGGGTAGTACATCTTCTCTTGCTTTTTATAGGCTTTGTTGTCAATCTAGTAAATGAAATCTTCCCAAAGTAGTTCAACATAGTCTACATTCTTCTGATGGTACATACCCCAAAGGATTTGTGCTCTGGAGAGACGAAGCTTGTCAAGACCAGTTGTCTTTCCAGATAAACTTCTGTTAATGAGAGCAACAAAAGTTCTCCAAGGTTGATGCATCTTGTTGGGACTTAAAGTCTTCAAGATGATTCTTAGAGTTACTACTGCTCAGGTATATATTAGTGCTGTCAAGCATAACTTAGTACTGTTGGTGATACTAATGAAAATTATGCTAAGTAGTTAGTCTTGGTAGTATAAAGTTACTACTGCTAGTTACTACTGTTAGTATAATTTAGTACTGTTAGTATAAAGTTACTGCTGCTAGTTGAAGTTAAGACTGCTCAGAGTTTAAGACTGAAATATATGCTAAGTAGTTAGTGCTACTAGTAGTAAAGTTAAGACTGCTAGTACTAATGTTACTACTGCTTATGTTTATTAGTACTGCTGGTACAAAAGTTAATGCTGCTGGATTACAACTGCTAGAAGAGTTATTACTGTCAGAAGGATAAAGACGAGTAAAGAGATAAGGATTGTTTGGAGAACAAGAATACTTACGAAGATAAGTATTGAGTTATTTTTATAAAAGATATGTATAATGTATTTGTTTAAGAGATTACGTTTGCTTTTAGAAAAGATCATGATATCTTAGAAAAGTATTGTAAGCCTTGTAGGACTCCTTGGTGTATAAAAGGAGGTCCTAGGGTATATAATTCAATGAAATCAAAAATGAGTCATTGTCATAGCTTCAAGGTTGTAAACCCTAACACTGTCAAAGAGTGTTCGTATTAATATATTGGAGCTTATTGTTTTGGTTATATTTCTGTGTGTTAAACATTCATTACTGTTATTCTTCTTAGTGATATAAACTAGATTCCGCATAGTTTATATCATACTCTTAAAGTTTCATTCTTAGTACCTTTGGATTTATCCAAGGATACTAAACCTTACATTAAGCTACGGAGTTAAAGATCTATTCATTGGGATCAACAAGTGGTATCAAAGCTTGTTGTGAAGCTTTGAATAAGAAGAAATCAACAACACATACTAGATCCAATTCTCAGTGATAAGATGGAGGCATGAACTATTTTTACAAATCTGACTGCAAAACTCCCTATCCTCAACCCAATGGATTATGATCTCTAGTTAATCAGGATAGAACAATACTTTCTCATGACTGATTACTCCCTTTGGGAAGTAATTAAAAATGGTAACAAAGTGCTAAAGAGAACTGTTAGAGAAACTGAGCAGGAATATGAACCTACTACTACAGAAGAAAAACAAGACAAGAGGAATGAGATGAAAGCTAGTGGAACTCTGTTGATGGCACTCCTAAATAAGGATCAACTGAAGTTCCATTCATATAAAGATGCAAAATTGCTCATGGAAGCCATTGAGAAGAGGTATGGAGGAAACAAGGAATCCAAGAAAGTTCAGAGAACTCTACTCAAGCAACAATATGAGAACTTTGCAGGATCAAGTTCAGAGATAATAGATCAAACTTTTGATAGGTTGAAAAAACTTATCACTTAGTTGGAGATTCAAGGCGAAGTTATTACACAAGAGGACATGAACTTAAAACTGTTGAGAAGTCTTCCATCTGAATGGAAGACTCATGCTTTGATCTGGAGGAACAAATAGGAAATAAAGACCATCAGTTTGGATGACTTATACAACAACTTGAAGATATATGAACCTGAAATCTCAGGATCATCAAGTACAAGTCAAAATCCATAAAATGTGGCTTTTGTGTCATCTAACAGCACTAACAGCAATAGCATCACAAATGAAGCAGATAACACTGCTTATAGAGTTAGTGCTGCTCATACTCAAAGTAATCCTACATCTGGAGATAACCTTAGTGATGTTGTGATGTTGTGCTTTCCTAGCTAGTCAGCCCAATTCTCCTCAACTTTTACAAGAGGAACTAGAATAAATTAATCCTGATGACCTAGAAGAAATGGAATTGCAATGGGAAATGGCCATGCTGACAATTAGAGCTAGGAGATTCATCAAAAGGACAGGAAGGAAGTTGGATATAAATGGTCAAAGAGTTGGATTTGACAGGTCTAAAGTGGAGTGTTATAATTGTCATAAATATGGTCACTTTGCAAGAGAATGTAGAGCTCTTAGAAATCAGGAAAACATATGAAGAGAGATTAATAGAAGAACTGTGATAGTAGAAACTCCTATTGAAAATACCTTGGTTGCTCAAGGCACATGACTGGAAACAAATGCTATCTTACTGAGTATGAAGATTATGATGGTGGATTTGTTTCCTTTGGAGATGGTAAAGGTAGAATTTCTGGAAAAGGTAAAATCAAAACAGGAACATTGGATTTTGATAATGTGTACTTTTGTAAGGAGCTTAAATATAACTTGTTTAGTGTGTCACAAATATGAGACAAAAAGAATAATGTTCTTTTTACTGACACTGAATGTCTTGTCTTATCTTCTGACTTTAAGCTACTTGATGAAAGTCAAGTCTTGCTGAGAGTTTCAAGGAAGGATAACATTTACAGTGTTGACCTAAAGAGTGTTGTTCCCACTAAAGGTTTAACTTGCCTCTTTACTAAGGCCACAATTGATAAATCCAATTTATGGCATAGGAGGTGATTCGTATGATAGTATATATATAATAATATAGGAAAATAATCAACCAATTACCTTTAGCCAAGGATTGGTTAAGAATTCTCAAATTAAAATATATATGTGTCCGGAAGTATGATTCCCGGGTCGTTAAGTCCCAACGAGGTGTGCAATGGAAAATCGGATGACGGATTGACAATTAATGCTTGAATATGACAAGGGTTATGATTGATTTTTCTATTTCTATGATTAAAAATGCAAAAACAAATAAATTAAACCTAAAAACGAAAGCAATATAACTTAAAACCTAAAACGGGTACGAAAAACGAGGGTCAAAAACCTAAATTACACAATTTTAACCCTAAAGTGAATTTTTTACTTTAAATGGGTTCTAAGTGACAAAAAACGAAGTTTAAAAAAAACTAGATCGAAAACGGAGTTAGTTAAGACCAAAAACGAGTCAAAACAAGAACGGGAACGAATCCCGTTCTTTAAAAAGTGAAACTTTGCAAAAATGACCCTACATATGTAAATTTATTTTTCCTAGAAAATATACAATAAAAGAAAATTTTTGAAAAAAGATTTGTATTTTTCTGATTTTTATTTTATTTTTTATGAATTAATTAAGATTTTAAAGAAAATAAATTATTAAAAATAGTAAATGTTTTTATAAAAATCTAAAAAAAATACAAAAAATGCCTTGACTATTGCTGATTCTAGGAAAATTGGAGAGAGGATGCCAGCTTATCTAATAAGCAGTTAAATAAGCAAATAAGCCTGATAAGCCTAACCTACCAAAATGACCTTAACTATTAAATTATGTAAACTAAGAATGAAAAAGACCCAAGGGCACGTTGGCAGCAGAGTGTGTGTTGAGAAGGTTGAGGAGGGTTGAGGTCAGGGGTTCGAGCCCTGCTCACCCCTGACTTCCCCTCTTCCCTTTTTCATTTTTTTTTATTTTTCTTTTTACAAACTTGAAGACAAGCTAGAAATAAGCATTTTTGCTAACTGAAACTTTTTATGAAAACTTATTAATAAGCCAGAAATTGGCTTAAAAGATGTGACAGTTAAGCTTAAGTATGCACAAGCCTGTTGGCTTTTTAAGCCAAAATAAGCAAACTAAATTGAGAAATAAGCTAAGATATAAAACTAACCTGACCTAATAAGCAACTATAAGCTAAATTAAGCAAACTAAAACAGGCAGAAAAGCTCAAATAAGACAGATAAGCCAAAAGGGCTAACCACTTAGATTTTTAACTAAACATTCAAATAAGCTAGCATAAGCATTAAACAAAGCACAAATAGGTAAAATAAGCTCAACCTAACCCAATAAGCTAATCTGAACTTAAATAAGCTAAATTGACAGATAAATAGGCTGAAATAAGCAAATAAGCCTAAAGGGTTAGGGTACAGGCCAAACAGGCCCTTGGGGCACTTTTAGGGCTTATTTTTAAGCCCTTAGAGTGGATCCCAATGGCTGAGCTTATAGGGGCTTAAAGCACAGCCTATAAGCTATCTAAAAATGGAAATTGCAAAGACTTTGATAAGCAAATGGACAGCTAACAAGGGCTGTCAAAAAGGGCTTTTGCACCAGGGGAGCTTTTGGTTTTTTTTAAAGGACAAATCACTCTTTGCAGGCCTAAATTCAGGTGCCTTAATAAGCTTTAAACTTGAAGATAAGCTCTAAAAGATGGTGCTTGGTACACTGAGAGCTTATGCAAGAGGTTTCAGACCCTAAAAACAAACATAGCTTATCTAGTTTTAAGCTTAAAAACTGGACTTATCAACTACTAGGTGAAAATGACAAAGGGCAGCTAAAACAAGTTCAGCAATTGCAGGCAGTCTTAGCTTACAACTAATGCATGACAACACTCAAAATGGACACAAAAATATATACTAATAGCTATCTTAAGACAACAATCAAAATAAGCAAATCAAACAATGAAATTCAACACAAACTTGAACCAAAGCTATAAAATTCTTAGTTTTTAAGATGCAGACTATAAAAGCTTATAAAAACTACCCACAAGACCTTATTTTGGTTAAGTGAAATAGGTTTAATGACCCCAACCCATTACATTACCATACTAACCCATTTGAGGCTTATGCCAAACACTCCTTTAAGGACAGGATTTGGATTTTTAAACTAAAACAAGCTAACTTAAGGTAGCTTATGAGAAAACAGTTATAACCTAAGATGAAATAACAACAAATAAGCCAAAGGAAACATGGAATAAGCACTAATAATTCAGCTATACTAATAAGCTAAAATGACTTCTATACTAAGCAGTTTTAAGTAAAACTCAAATTGAACTAATACTAATGATGCAGACTTGATTTTTGAGGACTATTAAACTAACATTAAACACATTAAGCATAAAAACATTAAAATAAGCAGTGATAAGCTGAGAGTAAGAAGGAAAAGTTTATAAGCTGAATAAGAGTAAAGGGAAAGTGAACCTTGTCCTGTGCTTGACATGAGTGAAAATAAATGCTCAATTGAGCTTTTACAAGCTTTAGCTTACAAATATAAGCCAATAAAATTTACCCTATAAGCCCGTCCAATTCTGGCTTATCTTCCAAAGCTTAAAACCATAACATTGCTTCCAATGACACAGTAAACTTCCAAGAGCTATTTGAATAGCTCTAATGAGTAAAACAGGTTAAAAAAAACTTAGAAAAGCTTAAGGAGATGACTTGTGATATAAAATGAGCTTGAGTGCAATATAATTCCAAAGGACAGAATTTGATAAAACTCGAACTTGATTCTTGTATTAATGAAAATGAGTACAAAGCTGGAATTAAAAAAATACAATAACTTAAAGATAACTTAAGACATTTTTAAAGTAATTTTAACTAAAAACTAAAATAAACTGGATAAAACTAAAAAAACTCTCTCCCACATCTTCTGTCTTCTTTCTTTTTTATAGGCTGAGTCTTCAAGCCTTTTGTGTTTGTTGTGTTAGATGTGTGAGTGCTTCAATTCTTTCATCTCAGCCCTCCTTTTTGCTTTGTGCCCAATTCCAATGATCTTGACCCTTGAATCTTTTGCGTTTTTAATGGGATTGCCAAGGTGGCAATAAGGGGTTTAGTGGAGTGAGAGTGAGGGTTTTATCCTTGGTGTTTTTCGAGTGTTGCAGGGTAAAGTGGGGAAGATGAACACGTGAGCTTTAATGGGGGACTGAGCTTTGGCGGGAAAAAAGGGTAAAAGGATAAACAGTGTTTATCCTATTTTAAAAGTGACAGGGTATAAGTTTCACGGGTTGGCAAAATGAGTCCCTGAATGTTATATCATGTGTTGCAAAACTCGCCCTTATATTTTTCACTTTTGGTCCCTGGAAATGGGTGAGGGTTTGCATAGTTAGTCCTCAAGGACTAACTATGTTAGTCCTTGAAGGACTAACAGTGTAAGGGTAATGGGGTTGGGCTTAACGCCCGTTAGGGGTGTTGGATTGGTTTTGGGCCAGTTAAAAGGAAATGGGCCAGTTTGGGACTAAAAGGGTTTTATTAAATAAAGTGGGCTGACCCGGCCCACTAAATGGGTGCGGGTGGGCCCACTTAGTCTTCAAAGTATTTTTGGGTTCGGTTTTCGATGCTCTTTTCAATGCCGTATCCCGGGGTTGACTTTGACTTCGTTTTGTCTTCATTAAATGCGCAAACTTTGTCGAGTCGATCCGGTAATTTCCGTTTGAGCTTCGTTTTCAATCCTTTTGTACCCTTGGCCTCAGTTTTTCGCGCTCATTCCAAATCCGTGCTCGGTTTTGTCCGGTTTGGCATTGATTTTTGTCTTTTAGTGAATATCCGGTACCTGCACAGTACAAACACAAAAACAAGCATATTTATGGCAATTTATGTGCGTTTTTGGTCGTTTAGGGTCGATTTTAAAGGTAAAAGGTATGTGTAATTACACACATACCAAAATCCCCCATACTAAGATATTGCCGTGTCCTCACGCAATGTTATGAAGTAAACACTTAAGAAACCAAGAATCTCAATCCCCCTCGATTAATAACCTCGAAAAGTAGCTAAGTGTTCGTCAAGGGGAACTAAAGAATCAATAGCTTCGACAAGTCCCGTTTTCACCATTTTTATATTTACACTAACTATCCCTAATATTTTTGTATTTTTCCTTTTTCTTTTCTTAACTACCTGTTTGACTTCCTTTATTTTATCAACACTGGGATCATAGAATGAGAAGCGCCCATAGAATAATCTATGGATGTCCTGACGGATAAATTCATCGTCCCCGATTTTTCACTAGTCCCAAGCTAAGCGTAAAAACGAAATCACCGCTAAGTACAAGTAAAGATGCTAACACTACTTATAACTATGACTTGTCAACTTTTCGCTCCCAACAATTATTCAATTAGAGTGAATGTGCTTAATTTTAAGTTAAATTTAGATCGACAGTTTTAGAAAGTAGTATAGTTTATGTGCATAACGATATTTCTAAAGAAATCTGGGGAAAAGACTAGATCACCCACCAACCAGCATATTCTCGATAGATCCCAGCCGAGTTCGGCTTAGGTTATCAGGTTGAGACCCCACAGGAGAATGTTCGCAATGTAATAGCGGGATACTCCACCCTTTTAGGCCGAATTTCTTAGATTTACCGCTAAATAAACAATACTACTCAAAGCACGCAAACACAATAATTTTAGATCTCATTGGTGCGATTATTCCTAGAAATAATCTACCAACGGCAACCAACAAACTTTTGAAGTCTTAAAGCAAGTTATTCTTAGTTCAAAATTATACTTGAGTTTAGAAAAAGAAATCTTAACCATTAAATTTTCCTTATTAGTCATTTATTGCTATAATCATACTCTACTACCGTCATCATTTACATGACTACAACATCGGCCACGCCTCCGACAAGATGTAGTGACTTAGTCTGACGACGGCTTTTTATTGATAACACTTACGAATGCACTTTGGCATTTATTATCTCACTATGGGCTTTGTTTTGAAGACTGCAACATCGGTTGTGAGCCGGCAAGATGCAGTAAACCTTTATCAGCCCACAGTTTATATCTTTCATTTTTTTCATTTTTCTATTTTTTTTCGCAACATATTTTCCGTAATAGAGAAAATTTCGTTTTAGAAACTCAAGTATAAAGCTGAACTAAGATGAGTATTTTCGTTTCCGAAAGAGCTTCTTTTTAGAAAACGTCGGTTTAAAGTTAAAGCAAAATTAAGCACGTTTATTAGTTAGGTTAAGAGCTTCCTTGGGAGAAAAAGCGACAAGTTACACTTATAAGCTTTTAAGATTTCCAAATAATCCTTGTTAGCTCCTTTCTGGGAAATAACCACATATCATTTCTCGGGCTTTGCAAATTTAAATCCCTAATAAAAAGGATCGCGAAGGGCTTTGCCTATTATAACTTTCGGTTTATTAAATGGTTAAGGAACAAAGCTAGGGCTCAACACGCCCGATCGAGTCAAAATTTATTCTTATTCTACCCATTAGGAAAGTCAAAAACTGTGACAAAACACTTATTTTATTTTTGAAAATTTTTAAATTTTTTCATTTTTTTGGTATTTTTGCAAAAATTTTGGTGGTAAAAACGGGATTACGTGACAACCGGCTGCAGGCAATCACTCGAAGATAATCCCATACTCAGAACTAAACATAGTCCTTCGATGTTTTATAAGGGGTACCTCGTAAATCTAAGGCCGTTTATTAAGTGTGCCAAAAGAAAATCGTTAGTCGATAAGATTAGGATATCGGGATTCCAAAATGAAAGCTGAGGATGTTGAAGATCGAGTTCGATCGGAGGACAAACCGCGAGCACGAGAGTCTTCACAATCGGGCAATTCATGGACAATAAACCACAAACATTACAAAAACGAATATAAAAGAGGCGGAGCTCATCACAAACCCAAAACACTTATTAGCATAAAGAAAGAAGATAACTTGGATAAGAATGGGTTGCCACCACGAAGCGCCTTGTTTTTGTTAACCGAGTCTCACAGCTCGACTCGACCGTGAATTCATTGGTCATGGGGAAGCAAGTGGAAGGATAATATTCATCATAGGGACTTTCATTTCAAGCGTTTAGAAAAAACATTGAACTTCATGAATAGTTCCATTCCGATGAATACTCCGGCATAAAGAATGATAAATTGAGATGCCGGGATCAAAAAATGGTATTTCATTCCTGGTGATGGATGAGAGGTATGGATGTCAAGGAGACAATGATCTGTGTAGAAAAGGCAAGAAAGATCCATACTACTAAGCACGAGAGAAGATTGGTCATCCTCTAATGGTAAAACATTAGTCGTTAGAGCATTCTTACGAATCCCGATGGTCAGTAGCGTAGAGTCAAATCTCCCAGATCGGGCTCAATCTTTAAATTTGAACATCAGATTAGAGAGATGAAGTGAGCGAGTTATCGGTGAACTCTCATGATAAAGGTCACTCTTATAGGCAGGAGGAAACTGATCATTCGAAAGATCAAAGATAAAAGGTTTATATCGAGAAAAATCAACATGAGTAGTGGTACTGCCACTACTCTTTTCTTTAAAATGATCGTTATCAACGTAGAAAGCTTTATAATAGGAAGGAGATATATCAGAACGAGGTAGTGGGACTGCCACTATCATTCTCTTCTTAGATTAAAGCGAAAAGATTCAGTTTTAGGAATAGAATTATCAAAGGGGTAAGTCTCCTCCAGAAAAGATTGAGTAAAATGTGGAGGTAAGACTTGATCTACAATATCAGAAGATGGAGTGGATTATCTCTTTAATGCATCCGTTCTTAGCAATAAGATGAAGTAATATTCAACAATTTTTCACGAAGGGTATCGTCTTTGATTGTTAAAAGAATATCATCATCAATCCTTTCAACTTCCGGGTCAACAATCTCCACCACCTCTAAGCTGACGATCTCAACATCGGGAGGTGATGCATCGACATAATCGATATCCTCACCATAGAGAGAATCGTCATCACTCGAAGAATTATCATCGTTGGAATTGACAACAATCTCTGAATGTTCATTGAGAGCATTAAGAGGGGTGGTATTTTCACAAAGAGGCACATCACACATTATGTCGGGAATACCCTCAGACTCACTTGGGATTGGGACAAGGTCCTCAACACTAGACTTTATTACTTCGTCCGATTCCGTTGCCGGAACAGTGTCGAGATGCTCGTCCCCCATACTTAGAGAGTTATCGGGCTCCTTGATTGGTAAAACGGGTGTGATTGCAATGGTGTCGTCTTTGTCATCATCATAGCAAATGGGAATCTTCCAATATCGATCTTTAGCCGCTTGCTCTTCCGTAATTCGCTTTTCTTCTTTCTTCTTTTGTATAACTTGACCAACCAAATCACGTAAGGTTGTCATTTGTTCCATAAGCTTATTTTGAGAATTGAGAAGGTCATTTTAAGAATTGAAGATTGGATGATTGTCGGTATATTGCGGGGGTTGAAATTGGTCAAAACCGACAGAATTAGAATCATAGCAAGAATTTAGCTCATGATAATAGTCTTCATTCAGCGGTTGATATTGAAAAGTCTCATGAGGACCCCCACAATCTTTACAACAAGAATATTATTGTGGAAAACTCGGTGAAGTTTGTGGAAAAAATTCAAAGTGTTTGATTGGAAACATGGTCTGATTGAGGACAAGCGGAACTTGAGGGTGGGACAATCATAAGCCGTAATGAGAATCATTCCCAAATAACTCACAGAGTTTATGGTATGTATTGGGAGGTTGTGGAGGATGGTTGCAACACTTGGAGATCTTAGAGGAGTATGGAATTGAAAATTGCTGGTGTTCCCATTTCCAATAGTACAATAAAAAAAACTCCATTATATTCATTACAACCACATTTTTGGCATGTACCAAGAAGACATTGTTGTTGCAATCTTTGCAAGTTTTTGTAGGTGTCATCTATGGTTGGTTTTTGCATGGTACGGATAGAGATAATCGAAAGCTTTGTTTTTTCGTTTTATTTTTTTTTCTTGCTGAGGACTAATTATATCCGTGATAATGAGCACCTTTCCCACAAGACTTACAAGTGCATCGTCGACAAAAGATTCCATCTAACGAATCACTGCACTCGTGACAACAATGGTCAATTTGTGGAGGACTTGGTAAGGAGTTTTCACCGGGGTCCTGAATAGCCACGAATGGTCTTGACGGGAGCATTAACAACGTTTTATTGTCTCGGTATGACTCCGAAGTATCTTGATAGTGTCTTTGAAAAAATTCATTTTCAACACAATATTGTAAAACCAAATCTTCCTTAAATTTCATTCATAAAAGAGACATCCTTGACATAGGGACTATCAACCGGGGTTCACACCTTGCACACCTTGCATAATTGCGAGGGGGTTTAGGGAACAAGAATCTTGTCTTCAAGACCTTTTTTGAAAACAAATGTATGCAAGTGTACAAAACTCCACATTTACAAGTCGAGCAATCTTTATCGCGTAATCGGATTTCAAATGATAATCGAAAAGGACGTCATAAGAATTAAACATAAAGATGAATAAGAAAGATTAATGATAGATGAAAAGAAGATTATTTTTGGTTTTTCGTGATTTTTTTAAATACAACATATTTTACAAACGGTCAAAACGTGATAAGACACTTAAACTTGATTTAATCAGCAAGCTTCACGGTAAGCTCTTCGAAAGAAAAAAATCAACAAAGGAGCGGAGGTGGGATAGCGCGAAGCTATTTTTCTTTTCGGGTCTATTTGTTGGAAAAACTTCCTTATACCTTCTTATAGTTTGGTTTTATCTTTCAAAGGTGGAGTCGTACTCGCAATGTGTTTTTAGATTTTAGTGACACAGAAGGCAAAGTTTTTGAATCTTTAGTTCGAGGAATTTATTGTTATGATAATATCTTTAGTGAAAGTATTTTATAATTGATGAATTTTATTTCTCGATTAAGACATTGTTATTATTTTTTTTGGTTTTTTTCTTTATTATATAAATATATTACTAAAAAAGAAATGAAATATATTTTTGCATTTTTTTATATTATAAATAGAGAGATATTACAAATTCAAAACACAATTTGTCAAACGTATCGATATCGTTTCATTGCCTTCCCCGGCGCGGCGCCAAAATTGATTCGTATGATAGTATATATATTTATATATTTATATATATATATAGATATATTTTAGTAATATATATATATATGTTTATATATATAGGAAACAATCAAACATAATACCTTTAGCAGGATTGGTTCTGAATCACAAAATTAATGTTATGTGTCCGGGAAGTTAATTTCCCGGGTCGTCTTAAGTCCCAAAGAGGCGTGAATAAGAAAATCGATTGACTGAATTGATAATCGATGTTGGTATATGTTGGGATAGTCCACTCACTAACTCTAACAACGTCAAATTCAATACCAAATTGGGTTTATGAATTATATTCCTAAAACTACTGGGAAAAAAAAAAAAAAAAAAAAAACAAATTAGGCAATGGGAACCTTAAAAAATATAAACAAGAAAGAAATTTACCAAAAAAAACGATACGGGACCTAAAAAAATGAGCTAAAAACACCTAAATTATTTATTTTTAATCCCTAAAGAATTTTTTCACTCTACAATGGGTTCCAAAGTGACTAAAAACGAAGTTTAAAAAAACCTAGATCGAACACAGGAGTTGATTAGACTAAAAAACGAGAAGAAGAAACAGAGAACGGGAGAGAACGATCCGTTCTTTAAAAAAAACTTTTGCAAAAATTACCCTACATATGAATTCTATTTTTCCTAGGTAAATATACATAAAGAAAAATTTTGAAAAAAAGATCTTGTATTTTTCTGTTTTTATTTTATTTTTGTATGAATTACTTAAGATTTAAAGAAAATCAAAAATTATTAAAAATAGTTATATGTTTTATTAAAAATCTAAAAAAATTACAGAAATGCCTTGACTATAGTGATTTAGGAAAATTAGAGAAGAGGATGCCTGCTTATCTAAAAAGCAGTTAAATAAGCAAATAAGCCTGATTAAGCCTAACCTATCCAAAATTGACTCTTAACTATTATGATTATGTAAACTAAGAATGAAAAAAGACCTCCAAGGGCACTGTTGGCAGCAGAGTGTTTTTTAGTGTGTGTTGTTGAGAGAAGTTGTGGAGGGTTGAGGTTAGGGGTTCAGAGCCTAACTTACCCTGACTTCCCCTCTTCCTTTTTTCATATTTTTTTATTTTTCTTTTTACAAACTTGAAGACAAGCTAGAAATAAGCATTTTTGCTAACTGAAACTTTTTATGAAAACTTATTAATAAGCCAGAAATTGGCTTAAAAGATGTGACAGTTAAGATTAAGTATGCTCATGCCTGTTGGCTTTTTAAGCCAAATATAATACTAAATTGAGAAATAAGCTAATATATAAACTAACCTGACCTAATACAGCAAACTATAAACGACAAAGTTAAGCAAACTAAAACAGGCAGGAAAAGCTTCAAAATAAGTGACAGATAAGCCAAGAAGGTGCTAACACTTAGATTTTTATCTTAAAACATTCAAATAAGATGATCATAAGCATTATAACAAAGACAAATAGGTAAAATAGCTCAACCTAAACCCAATAAGCTTATTCTGAACTTAATTAAGCTAATAATTGACAGATAAATAGGCTGAAATATAGCAAAATAAGCCTAAGGGTTTTGGGTACAAGACAAACAGGCCCTGTTGGGACTTTTAGGGCTTATTTTTAAGCCCTTAGAGTGGATCCCAATGGCTGAGCTTATAGGGGCTTAAATCACAGCCTATAAGCTATCTAAAAATGGAAATTGCAAAGACTTTGATAAGCAAATGGACAGCTAACAAGGGCTGTCAAAAAGGGCTTTTGCACTAGGGGAGCTTTTGTTTGTTTTTAAAGGACAAATCACTTTTTGCAGGCCTAAATTCAGGTGCCTTAATAAGCTTTAAACTTGAAGATAAGCTCTAAAGATGGTGCTTGGTACACTGAGAGCTTATGCAAGAGGTTTCAGACCCTAAAAACAACCATAGCTTATCTAGTTTTAAGCTTAAAAACTGGACTTATCAACTACTAGGTGAAAATAACAGAGGACAACTAAAACAAGTCCAACAATTACAGGCAGTCTTAGCTTACAA
Organism: Tanacetum coccineum; assembly: GCA_026074375.1. Classification (NCBI taxonomy): domain Eukaryota; kingdom Viridiplantae; phylum Streptophyta; class Magnoliopsida; order Asterales; family Asteraceae; genus Tanacetum; species Tanacetum coccineum. The sequence goes on from BQNB010060154.1 coordinate 33,475, forward strand.
CTAATGCATGACAACACTCAAAATGGACCTAAAATATTTATTACTAAAATGTTGTAAGCCATTTGAGATATGATAAAACACGCATTCGTAAAACTCAACTACAACATCAAATAAGTGATAATCAATCGTCTTCGTAACCACTTATTCAATAAATCTCCAAAACGAGCCTTTTAAATCAGTTAAGAACATATAAATCAAAAACCAAACTCTTCTGTGTGTGTCACCCATCTGTTCGAGATCACCTGATAACCGAGAACCAAAAACATGCCTTGTCCGATATCGAATATAACCAGCAGTATTAAGTGCTTATCGGATAACACTGGCAGTACAAACTTCTTTTCTCGGATATAACTAGAACAGTACAAACTTTACTTCAAACAGTACAAACTTTCTTCACTTGGAAGTACAAACTAATCACGTTCCAAAATCCTCCAAGTAAGAACAGTTTAACGTCACGAGCTTTAAACAGTATTAATAACCAATGTTCGAATAATACCAATTTAATCGAACAGTATTTAACAAGGCTCGAATAGTACCAACATCCTTTTGCCTGCGTTTTAACCCTAGCTGTAATAATGAACAGTAGCACAAACATTTTTTTATACAAAACAGCAGAAACATACTTCATTGAAGCCCAAACAGTATAAACATCACGTATGAACAGTACTATCTCCTTTTTGCATCAGTACTTCTGTTAGCAGCATAAACTTTAACAGCACTAAGATATTTGAAGACTAATATGCCTAGAGCCCACATGATTTTCTGGAACAGCACTTGATTTTCTAAGATATAAACCTTGGAGCCCACATGTCTTGAGGCCTAACGAATAATATTAATATGATACGTACAGTTGCTGTCATTCTTTGCCTCAATCAGTACCTTCCATATTAACATTCACGTGTATATGAATTCATCTCTTGGCCATATCTTCTTACTTTATAAGAGATCTTGTTTCTTAATAGAAGATCTCTTTGTCTCCATAAAAACCAAATCTCTTCCATGTATGCCTTCGTTTTAACTTTATCATTATAACTGTTGTTGCATATAAGCAGCAGTATTAACATCAAACGAACCATTAATATGAATATACCTGCTGCTGCATTATCACGAAGAATACCATGACATCATTTGCTGCTTCTTTTTCTTTTCCTTGCCTCCAGAAATCGATCACAGCAACCATGTTCCTTTACCGAATTAGGGTTTTGTGAAAAACCCTAATATTCACCGAATTGCACTAGGAATCAAAAACTGAATTTCAACACACTTATTCTTCATAAAATCGACTCAATACAACCTTGTAGATCCTAGATCAAGAGCCACGAGTCTCTGATACCAATTGTGAAAACCATAATGATCGTTGCTGCTGTAGTTTGCTAAGAACTAATCTAGGATAATGATAACATAGGCGAAATATTCAAACATTGAATCAATATTATCATAACAAGGTTTTACCAAACATTCCAAACCCCAATATTATTAGATCAGAACAATACGGTTGCATCAATGAACTGTAACAGGGATCAAGAAAAACCTTGATTACCTTGAGGCTAAAACTACCAAACCTAGGCGTCCACTTAGAGGACTTGACACCTAGAACACACACACACACTTTTTTGGTGTTTACATCTTTGACACACATAACATCTAGATTTACAAGGGAAAACATAATTGTATAAGGAAACTAAATCTTTTAATTCTTTAACAAACTTCATCTTTATCTTCAAGAATCATATCTTTTGGAATCTTTTATCATTTGTAGAATAAACTTCACCAGCTTGTAGAATTCCATAATGCTAGATTCAGTCCTTATGTTTCATTCTTGTTTTGTCTTATCAACTCAAATATAATTCCCAACAATCTTCCCCTAGTTGATAATGACAAAACCAAATAAGCACGAACTTCCCCTGAAGTTAATATATAAATGAAAACTTCCTCTTAAGCTACCAAGGATCTACAAGTTGTAAATCATCAAATCTTCTTCCCCTTTTTGTCAATATCAAATAGGAGACTAAAGTATGCAACTTTGATCTTCACAGTTATGAACCAATATTACACTTCTAATCCAAGTATTCCAATGACCAAAATTGCCCTCCATTACGCACCTTAATAAAAATGAACTTGAGCAGTAGAAACTTACACTAGCAGTAGTAAAAACCTTCACCTCAATGTAGCATATAAATGGTTAAACATTTTAACATTAAGCTTCCCCTAAAACTCATATGTTAACCATTTCTTGAATCTTCAATTCTGTAGGCTCTATGTAATGATTACTGATGAAGAAAACTAAGTATAACGAACTTGATGAAGAAGTAGAACAACCCAAACTTGTGTCTTATATCTTGTACTATCCACGTGACTTCGAACGTATACCCAAATCCGATGTATAGGGAGACCGCAATCTCTTGACAATTTATCCTCATCTTCTATGAGACACATAACCAAAGTGATAGCAAATGTGAGCATTGAGCATCATAAGAAAAATCACACACCTTTGCTAGATTTGTCAATTCTTCGTCACATCATTTCTAAGCACGAACAAGTTACCTCCAAATGTTGTAAGCCATTTGAGATATGATAAAACACGCATCCGTGAAACTCAACTACAACATCAAATAAGTGATAATCAATCGTCTTCGTAACCACTTATTCAATAAATCTCCAAAACGAGCCTTTTAAATCAGTTAAGAACATATAAATCAAAAACCAAACTCTTCTGTGTGTGTCACCCATCTGTTCGAGATCACCTGATAACCGAGAACCAAAAACATGCCTTGTCCGATATCGAATATAACCAGCAGTATTAAGTGCTTATCGGATAACACTGGCAGTACAAACTTCTTTTCTCAGATATAACTAGAACAGTACAAACTTTACTTCAAACAGTACAAACTTTCTTCACTTGGCAGTACAAACTAATCACGTTCTAAAATCCTCCAAGTAAGAACAGTTTAACGTCACAAGCTTTAAACAGTATTAATAACCAATGTTCGAATAATACCAATTTAATCAAACAGTATTTAACAAAGCTCGAACAGTACCAACATCCTTTTGCCTGCGTTTTAACCCTAGCTGTAATAAGGAACAGTAGCACAAAAATTCTGTTATACGAAACAGCAGAAACATACTTCATTGAAGCCCAAACATTATAAACATCACGTATGAACAGTACTATCTCCTTTTTGGATCAGTACTTTTGTTAGCAGCATAAACTTTAACAGCACTAAGATATTTGAAGACTAATATGCTTGGAGCCCACATGATTTTCTTGAACAGCACTTGATTTTCTAAGATATAAACCTTGGAGCCCACATGTTTTGAGTCCTAACGAATAATATTAATATGATACGTACAGTTGCTGTCATTCTTTGCCTCAATCATTGCCTTCCATATTAACATTCACGTGTATATTAATTCATCTCTTGGCCATATCTTCTTACTTTATAAGAGATCTTGTTTCTTAATAGAAGATCTCTTTATCTCCATAAAAACCAAATCTCTTCCATGTATGCCTTCGTTTTAACTTTATCAATATAACTGTTGTTGCATATAAGCAGCAATATTA